>PYAF01003195.1:116002-135853 GCA_007407185.1 Glycine tomentella
AATAAATTATTATATAAATTTTTTTCTTATTTTACTTTACCAATTTACAATTAAATTTCATAAATTAATATATAAATTATTTACATAAATTATTTTTTAAATTGATTTTAATATACTTATTATTTTTACTCTAATTATATAAATCAATATAATTGCATCAGATATATAAAACAATAAAATTACATAAATGAACATGTAAATTGTTTATATAAATTATTTTATGTAATTTTAAAAAATTATGTAAATTTATTTTTATATATAAATAATACAAATTTTTATTTTAATGATAAAAATTAATATTTTTGTTAATTTTAGATTATTTAAATATTATTTAAAATTTACATGATTTGTATAAAGTACATAAAATAATTTTAAAATAATCTATATATTAGTTTATGTATTTTTTAAAAAACTATAATAAAATAAGAAAAAAATTTATATAATAATTTATTAATTTATATTAAAATAAAATTGTATAATAAAAATAAATCATGTAAACTTAAATATTAAATATATTTAAATATTAAATATTTATTTTATTTTATAAATTTTATAATTACAAAAAAAAATGATACATGTCAAATAGTGTTTATAAAATTAATTAAACAAAATAAATGTGTAGTAATTGATTATTTTTTCTTTAACTTAAAAGTCACGTCACGTGGCCAACTATTATTAAGATCTACAAAAGGATAAAAATTGTTTATTCTAAAAATTAAGAAGACTAAATATCTTAATTTAGAAACACTAGATCAAAAATATAATATATATATATATATATATATATATATATCCTTTTTAAAATTATGTTGTATATATGTTGTGGGTCATGTAATAATTTCTAATAAATATATAGATACAAATCAATGCTTGTCCTAGAGAATATAAGGGAAATTTTTGACAACAAATCTAAATGGCATTTGCCATAACGTCAAAATCTGTTAGAGTTAGCACAACATTAAATCAACAACCGACACAGCTAACGAAACAATGTGATGTAAACATGTAACTTTCCCTTTATTCCTTTATAAGCAAGTATTAACGATAGGAGGCTGAGTTTTAGCTGACAACCAAGTCCATCAAACTCAATTTGTGATGATCAATGCCTTTCGTTTATCCAGATTTTATTTATTTTATTTCTCACTCAAAGTATCATTGCTTGTCTTACAAGGGTCATTTTGGAAAATGAAGTCAGACAGTTAGAGGAAGTTCCAAAATAAAATAATCTGGCTTGTAAAGTACTCTATATTCTTAAGCATTGGCAATAGCTAGCAAGCTAGTGGCATGGTTCAAGTTTGGAAGAACATTCTTGCTTGTACTTACCAAAATTTGGAGTTGACCGACATCAGGATGCACATGACCAATGTGAGTTTTACGATCTCGCATGTTGGACTGTGAGTACCATTTGTTAGGAGGACAAGAAGGGGGACCTGGAAAAGGAAGGACTTTGACGCTCAAGTAAGCTAGGAAGCACGGACACGGGAAAACGCCGGCAGAATCGCGTCGAACATGGCCCCACACGCCGACACGCTCCGACACGGTGTCGAACACGCGGTCAACACCTCCGACATGTTGACTGGCGCCAACACGGTCAAGGGGCAATTTCGTAAAAAAAGGGTTATTTGTATCGACGCGCACCTGGCTTGTTTTGTTTCTCCTTTTTCGATTTGCTGGAGTGTTGGTCTGTTGCTGCTTCTCTGGTTTCCCTTCTCGTTCGTGCATCGTCTCTGCCGTTCACGTCGCCGACGGTGCTTCTCTCTCTCTTCCGTTCACGCGCCTCCTTCTCTCCCTCTCTTCTCTCATTCGTTCGCGTGCGTGGCTTCTCTCCCTCTCTTTTCTTTGCAGTTTGCGTGCCTTGGCTTCTCTCCCTCTCTTCTCTCCGCGGTCACACTCTTTTCTCCCTCTCTTCTCTCCGTCGTTCACGCCTCACACAAGGCAAGTGGTGGTCTGTGGCTCTGTGCCTCTGGTTCATTTTAATTGCTTTAATACTTAGATTTTTTAGGTTTTTCTTTTTAGGTTTTTTTTATTTTAAAAAATTATTTATGTAAACTCAATTCTCACCCTCATTCCCATTCTCTGTACCCAGGAACGAGTCTGTGTTAAAAAAACAAAATAATTCCAAAACACAATGAAGTAAAACAATAAGCTTTTTTTTTTGTTGGCCCAGATGGTGTGAATAGTGAGATATGACTAAACTGCAGTATTTTTTAATAGTTTGTGACCTTGTGTATCTTGTGCTGAATGTGAACGGCATACAAATTGGGGCATATATAACATCATATAAATTTAGATTTATTTTATTGTATGATATATTTTTTGTTATATATTTTTTGTAGTCTCATCAGCAGTGAAAGAAGGTATGTATGGCTTGTGTTATTTGAATCCCCAATTTCTTTAATTCTTTCTATGAACCCCCAATTTGTTTGATATATTTCTTTCACTGTGAATCTTGTGCTTGACTGTTTGGCTTGTGTTAATTTGTTATATTGTTATCTTTATTTTTTTAATACTTGATAATTTAATAATTTGTCAATTTGATGGCTTGTGTTATATTGTGTTAATGTGTTATATTTGTTTGAGACTGAACCAGTGAACCAAGTATGATGGCTTGTGCTTTTTTTATATTTTTAATACCTAATAATTTGTCAATTTGATGTATGTTTGAGACTGAACCAGTGAACCTTGTAGCCTTTTTTTGTGCTATTTTTATTTTTTTAATACCTAATAATTTGATGTATGTTTGGGACTGAATCTTGTGGGTTGTGTTATCTTTATTTTTTTAGAATGGATTCAAATATTGGTAGTGGGGATGATGAATTTTTAAGGAAGCCATTATGGAAATATGTTACCAAATTAGGCAATGGAACTGAAGCGGGAGGAAATATATCTTGGAAATGCAATTTTTGTTCAAAGGATTTTAAAAGTTCATATACAAGAATAAGGGCTCATTTGTTAAAATTATCAGGTAAAGGAATTGCAAAATGTTTACATGTGCAAACAAAAGACTTGCTAGAGATGGAGAAATTAGAACAAGAATCTAGTGAGAGATTAAAGAATAATGCACCAAAAAATGTGCCTTTACCCCCATCTAGTTTTTCAATGGATTCAAGCTCGAAAAAAAGAAGAAGTGGAAGTGAGGGTGTAAGTTCATCTAGAAATCCTATTGAGAGGGCATTCAATGTTGGGGCGCGGAAAGAATTGAACCACTTGATTGCTAGGATGTTTTATTCAGCAGGATTGCCATTCACTTTAGCAAGGAACTCATACTTTCAAGCCGCCTTCACTTATGTCGCAGATAATAATATTGGAGGTTACTTGCCACTAGGATATAACTCCTTGCGAAACACTCTTTTGCAAAAAGAGAAGGAAAATATTGCTAGGTTGTGTGCACCTATTCGAGCTGGGTGGAATGAGAAAGGTGTTAGTATTGTCAGTGATGGATGGAGTGATTCACAAAGGAGGCCACTTATTAATTTCATGGCAGTATCTGATGGTGAAGCTATGTTTTTGAAATCAGTTGATTGTTCAGGAGAGACTAAGGATAGACATTTTATTTTTATGTTGTTAAAAGAAGTAATTCAGGAAGTTGGGCATGAAAAAGTGGTTCAAGTAATCACGGATAATGCTGCAAATTGTAAGGGAGCAGGGCATCTTATTGAGCAAGAATTTCTATCTATTATTTGGACACCATGTGTTGTTCACACATTGAATTTAGCTGTGAAAAATATTGATGCTGCTAAAAATGTGGAGAATAATCAAATAACATATGAGGAGTGTAGTTGGATTTATGATATTATTGGAGATGTTACTACAATAAAGCGTTTTATAATGAATCATTCTATGAGACTGTCAATGTTTAATGAGTTTGTGCGGTTGAAGTTGCTTTCTATAGCTGAAACCCACTTTGCTTCCATGATTGTGATGCTAAAGAGGTTCAAATTGATAAAAGGTGGTCTCCAAAATATGGTAATCAGTGAAAAATGGAGTATTATAAAGATGATCATCTAGGGAGAGCAAAATTTGCTAAAGAAAAAATATTGGATGATCTTTGGTGGGATGCAATTGATTACATACTTGCTTTCACTGCTCCCATTTATAATATGATCAAGATTTGTGACACTGATAAACCTTGTCTTCATTTGATTTATGATATGTGGGATGAGATGATTGAGAAAGTGAACAAAGCTATATACTTGCATGAATTGAAGAGGATGGATGAGACCTCATCCTTTTATGACGTGGTCCATGGCATTCTTGTGGACCGTTGGACAAAAAATTCAACTCCACTTCATTGTTCGGCACATGCTTTGAATCCCAAGTAAGCTTTTAAATATAAATGGGTTTAATACTTCTCTTATTTGATATAATCTGTTAATTGTTTTTTTTTTTTTAGATACTATAGTCAACAATGGCTTGATGAAGATTCTAGTCGAGTTCCTCCACACAAGGATCAAGAGATTAGTCAAGAAAGACAAAAATGCTTAAAGAGATATTTCCCTAACTTGGAGGACAGAAATAAAATAAACTTAGAGTATGTGGACTTTGCTAGTGCAAGTGGGGGTTTTAGAGATTATGATGCCATTCAAAATCGATATTCTATGGAGCCCAAAGCTTGGTGGGTGCTTCATGGTGCTTGTGCACCTATGCTTCAGAAGATAGCATTGCGACTTGTTGCACAACCTTCTTCTTCATCGTGTGCTGAACGCAATTGGAGTACTTATTCTTTTGTGCATTCTGTAAGGAGGAATAAGATGACTCAAAAACGTGTTGAAGACTTGGTTTATATACATAGCAACCTTCGACTCTTATCAAGAAAGAGTTCACAATATACACAAGGGGAGAGTAAAATGTGGGACATTGCTGGCGATACATTTGATACATTTGAAGATGTTGGAATACTTGAAGTTGCTACTCTTTCACTTGATGAGCCAGAGATGGAGTCAAATATTATTGATGAAAATGCTCCATGAAGGTAATCAAATGCAGCCTATTTGATTTTTTTTCCAATTCAAAGTCTGTTTTAACATTGAATATTCTATTTTGAAGATTGAAATACAGTCTCTATGAATTGTTTTTGGGTTACATTGATGGGTATTTTTAGTTTAGTTTAATTTTTTTAAAATAATTGAATATTAAATGAAATATAAACTATATAAATTTAAAATATTATTTAATATTAAAACGTGTCCCAACGTGTCAAAATCCATAATTTTTTAAGATTGACATGTTAGAGAGTCGAGTCGTGTCGCGTGTTGGTGTCGGTGCTACATAGCAAGTAAGTACGTGAGTTAGTTAAGAATGGAATTAAAAGGGAGAGATAGAACCTGGTATATATAGAGTGGATGGGAGTTTCAGGTCCTTATTTGTCAGGGCTATTATGGTAGCATAATAATCCTTGCAGATAATTTCTAGCAAGCAGATAATAGCCAGTAGATAAGTTATGACTTATAGATAATTGCTAGTAAATATAGCTTTTAGATAATCCAATGGATTATAGATAATCCATCGCAGATAATCAAGTACCTACCACTTGATAAGGGGGTTATAACATTATCAATAATATTCAAATATTAAGGTATTTAGAGATAACTTGCAGCCCAGTAGCCCGACTGCTAAGGGTGAAGCGACCGTGCTCTTGTGCCAGGGTTGAAATGAAGGGTTGACGTGGACATTGGAGCGCCACGTCCATTTGGTGAGTGCAATCCACGGACGTTACTCTTGCATATGTGTCACTCAAGGAGTGGGCATGTGCTGGAGACGTGGTACATGGGTTAGTGGGGCTGCATCATGGTGCAAACTTTCAGGGCGTCATTTCAGGTCTCGCCAGTTACCGAAGAGTCGCACCTCAACTTAAATGGAGGGCACAATTGATTTTTGATCACCACTACTTTGAATTTTTGTTATCTCTCTCCTGAAACTTCTTTTCTTTTTGCTCGTAATTTGCAATTTTCCCTTCTTCTCTGATTATCTTCCTCACTTTAAGGTACTCTTCTTTCCACCATGTCTATCATCTCTGACTCCGCCGTGGATATAGGCAAAAATGACTCTAGGGGTTCGGTTTAGCAACCCCTGGTGGAATGAGAGGTCATTCCAATCGATGGCTCCTTGGAGGAAGAGACACGCCATGGAGCTTCTGATAGCGAGTCCTCTTTTTCTGAGAGGATGGTGGATTTGAGCTGTTTTGGCATAGGTACTTCTTGCCTCCGTAGGAGGGCTCGACCTTCTGCTTCTTCTCTAGACGAGGAACCCGTTCCGATCACCCCGATCCTTCCCCCTTCTGCTTTTGGGGGAGCGAGAAGGAGTGGTGGCAGGGATGTTAGGGTTCCTCCTCAACAGGAGTAGCCACAGTGTTGTGTCGCCTTCGTCTCGTCCTGCTGTTGCTGCCTTTGAGTGGGTAAGGGACGATGTGTTGAAGTATCAATCCTCCATTAGTTATGTGGTGAGTGTCGCTACTCTAGAGCGTCAATTGAAGTTGGCCAATCTAGAGGACTCTTGCAAGATG
The DNA here is from genome assembly GCA_007407185.1 of Glycine tomentella. Classification (NCBI taxonomy): domain Eukaryota; kingdom Viridiplantae; phylum Streptophyta; class Magnoliopsida; order Fabales; family Fabaceae; genus Glycine; species Glycine tomentella. The sequence continues at coordinate 122,505 of PYAF01003195.1, forward strand.
GTCATTCAGGCTTGTGGGAGTGATGATTTTCTCTTTCCGAGGGGGGTGTCGGGTTGTTCGCCATTCTTTTTCATGTACCACTGTCTCTTCGAGGTCTTGAGTCTGATTATCCCCTTGAACTTTTTTCAATGTGCTCTACATGAGCATTTAAATGTAGCCCCCTCAAAGCTCCATCCCAATAGTTGGGCAATGGTGAGGGCCTTTAAGGTCCTATGCCCTTTTTCAACATATAGCCTAGTTGGGTCTGATTCTTTCCTTGAACGCTTTTCAATGTGCTCTGCTTGAGCATTTAAATGTAGCCCCCTCTCAGCTCCACCCCATTAGTTAGGCAATGGTGAGGGCCATTGAGGTCCTATGCCCTTTTTCAACATATCTCCCAGTGTGTCCGTGTTTTTGTATTTTTTATAAATGAAATTGATAGGGAAAATAGGTTGGTGTCCTTAAACAACGTGTCCAAGAAGTTGTTCGAGTTTGACTCGAACGTGTTTTACCGCTTCAAGGACCACTTTTTCAAGGTCCTAGGAACTGACATCATGGCTAATGTGTTGCCACTAATGTTTAACTGGGACAGGGAACCCGACCTCTGTTCTTTTGGAGGATCTATTGATCTTAGTTGACAGGGTTGACAAGGCCATTTTGGAGCAGTTGTTGGCCTTTTTGGATGCTCAGGCCATCCTTTTTATTCCTTAGGTAGACGATCCTCTCACTGCCTTAGATGGTAAAGTGTTTTACTTTGTCTTCTTTTGTGTTTTATGTTGGTTTTCGCCTTGAATTAAATCTTGCTGCATTTTTGTTTGTTTCGCATATATAATGGGTGACTTCACATGAAGGCCCCTGGTGAAGCAGGTCGGGCCTACTGGTGGGACTGTGCCACTGATTTGGGTCTTCTTTAGACAATAACCTTTTTCGATCAGTTAGGATTCAAAATGCAACTGATTATGCGAAAGGTCTTCTTCCGGAGAAGTCTGGTTATTTTGGAGGAGAATGGACAAAGGCACTAGGAAGCTCTAAGCAAGGTGGCATCCTTAGAGGCTGAGGTTGCCAAGTGGAGGGCCACTGCTCGGATTGTTTGGAGAGTGGAGCGCCCCAAGGTGGCCAACGCCACTTTTGCCTTTGCTGAGGCCGTGGGGTCCAATCGCTAGTTGTCGTACAAGGTCGAAGATGTCCTTGCCAAGCTTCTGAGGACCAAACTAGATGGTGACAAAATGTTTGGGTGTTGCAAGGACTTGCTAAGAGAGAGAAAATGACTTGGCTAGCAAGGTGGAGTGTACTGCTGTAGAGAAGGAAGAGCTTGCCAAGGTGGTTGCTGACCTTAAGGCTCGATTTTGAAGGAGTATAAGCATAGGGCATCAAAGGAGAGGGAGGCCAGCAAGGAGCTACAGGGGGAGTTGTTGGTGTACAAGAATGAAACCATGGAGCAGCACGAGAAGGGCTTTCACAAGGCCGTCAGGCAGGCCAGGTTCTTCAATAAAGTTCTTGAATTGGGTCATTTTGTTTTGTGTGTTGTATGTTGTTGCCCTTTGTCTGTGCAATGCTCTATTGCTTGTGGTAGTAAGGATAGGCTGCCTTGACAAGAGTGAGATCTTGGCGGCATGGGAAGCAAGACCTTGACGACTTTGTATGAAATAGAGAGCTAGATGGCATATGATCATCTCGGGGTTAATTTCAACCTGGTTAAAGATCTTGTTAATCATTTTGGTGATGCATCCTTTCGCTTTGCAGAGCTTCTCCCTTGTGGCTTGTGAGGAGTTAGCTTGATTTCCACCTGATTGAAGGTCTTGCTGACCAGTCTGGTGGTATATCGTTTTGCTTTGTGGAAACTTTTATTTAAGGACAAGTGATTTAATCTAGACCTTTGGTTATGCTTTTCGTAGTTCCAAAGGGGTGAGCTTACCAAGGGCGTGCCTTGGGTTTTTTTTAAGAATGCTTACTAAGGGAGGATCTTAGGTTTCTTGTGTTCCTGCAAACTTGTATTCCTGCATAGATAAAATTTAGGAATAAAAAACTTTTCAAGGGTAGAGCTTCCATACCTTAGATTTCTGCGAAGGCGAAACTTGGCAACGGAGAGGCTCACCAAGGGTAGATCTTGGGTTTAACGATCTTTGGACTAGGGAAGCATTTGTCTTAGGTTTTGGCAAGGATCACCATGGGCGGGCCTTGGGTTTGTTGAGCCTTTGGAGAAGCAAGACTCACCAAAGGAAAACGTTGGGTTTGACGAGCCTTTATAGAAGTGAGACTAACCAAGGGTGTACCTTGGGTTTGACGAGCCTTTGGAGAAGCGAGACTTCCCAAGGGCAGACCTTGAGTTTGACGAGCCTTTGGAGAATTGACTAGCGACATGTTCGTCTTGGGTTTTGTCAAGGCTCACCAAGGGCAGACCTTAGGTTTGACGAGCCTTTGGAGAATCGAGACTCACCAAGGGAGGACGTTGGGTTTGACTCTAGTTCCACCCTCATGTTTTCTTTGTTTTATTCTTGAAAAAACAGTCTCCTTATTGACGGTTCCCCAACTTCGACAAGGATCATGGCATTTGTATCGTATGTAAGTTGGAAAGGAGTTTGTTTGGTTGTTGTTTGGGGTGAACAATGATTAGACCAAAGTGTGCTAGGGAATTCCTTCTTTCATAGACCCTTGGACTTGTCGAGTCTTGTGCGTAGGGCTTTAAGGATGACCCTATTGGCTGCCTCCACTTGCCCGTTGATCGGGGGGTGTTCGATAGAAGTTACAAGGTGCTTGACACCTAGCCTCATTAAGAATTCTTCATAAGTCTGAGCTTTGAATTAAGTACCATTGTCAGTGAGGATGGCGTAAGGCAGGCAATGTCTACATATGAGGTGTTTCCAGGTAAACTTTTCTACCTCATTGATTGAGATTTCTCATAATGGCCTTGCCTCAAACTATTTGGTGAACAGCTCACCGTCAAGGATGACAGAGTAGCTGGCCTTTCTTTTCAGTCGTCGGGCTTTGTTTTCGTTTGGTGGCAACACCCCCCAAATTAGGAAATTCTTGTACGGGTCATCATATGGTTCCTCCTCTTCTCCTGCCATGACCTCCTTAATGTCTATGGTAGGAGCTTGGAGTGTCTCCTGGATGATGGTCTTGAGATGCAAAATTTTTTCTGTGCTAGCCAGCTTGGAGAGTAGGTCTGGTCTAGTGTTGCTCTCCCTGGGCATGTGATACATTTCAAAAAATTAAAGTCGTCAAAGAAAGTTTTTGCAATATGGTAGTACTTGAGCAGTACTGTCTCCTTGATTTGATATTTGTTGGCAACTTGCCTTTGGACAAGCTTCGTTGTTAGTGTAGCATCTTATCTTCTTGGCTCCAACTTCTTTTGCTAACTTTAGGCCTACTATAAGTGCCTCGTATTTGGCCTAATTGTTTGATGCTTTGAAATTGAGCTTGAGATCTTGCTCTAGAGTAACGTTGCCAAACCCTTCAAGGATGATGGATGCCCTACTTCCTTTCACGTTGGATGCTCCATCCACGTAGAGGTTCCACCAGTTTGGGGTGATTTGGTCATTTACAGTACACTCTACCAGAAAGTCTGCCATGAACTGAGTCTTCATGGGGTCGGTAGGTTCATAGTGGAGGTCAAACTTTAACAATTCTATAGACCATGGTACCATCCTTCCTGCCAGCTTAGACTTTCGCAACACCTGCCTGACTACCACTTGGTGACTTGAAGGATATGTCTGGTAAAATAAATGGGAAGCAGGTGTTTCCCATCCTCTTGTATGAGGGCTGAGCTAATAGCCTCATCAATTGCTAATAGGTATAGGAATAGAGGTACTCTTGGATTGGGTCGACTTAGGACTGGTGGTGTGGCAATAGTCTTCTTAAAGGCCTAAAAGGCTTGTTTGCAGGCTTTGTCCTATAGGAAAGGCTCAGTTTTCTTGAGTAGCTTGTAGAATGGCTTCACTTTCTCGGTGACCTTTTGGGAGGAACCTTGACAAGGACATCAGTCTACTGTTCAGCTTCTGGACTTCCTGGACATTGGTAGGACTGTGCATCTCTAGTATGGTTGTGCATTTGCCGGGGTTAGATTCTATTCCCGATGTGTGATCATGAACCCCAAGAACTTTCCACCGCCTACCCCAAAAGTGCATTTTTTCAGGTTGAGGCACGTGTTGTACTTGTGGATTTCTCTAAACACCTTTCTAAGTTTGCCACGTATTAGGCTATGCTTTGAGACTTAATGACCCTATCGTCGACGTATACCTCTACATTTCGTCCGATATGTTGTTTGAAGATTCGGTCCATTAGTCTTTGATATGTGGCACCTGCATTTTTACCGCCAAAGGGCATGACCCTGTAGCAAAAGTTAATGTCCTTAGTAATGAATTTTGTTTTCTCTTCATCTGGGGCGTGCATTCTAATTTGATTGTATCCTGAATAGGCATCCAGGAAGCTTAATACTTGGAACCCGGATGCACTGCCAACTAGTTTGTCGATGTTAAGCAACAAATATGCATCCTTGGGGCACACCTTGTTAAGATCGGTGTAGTGGGTGCATATTCACCATTTGTGGTTGGCTTTTTTGACCATGAAGACATTTGCTAGCCAAGTAGAGTACCTGACTTCTTTGATAAAGTGGGCCTTAAGTAGTTTGTCCACCTCTTCTCAGACTGCCTTGCGCCGCTCTTCTCCCATCCTCTTCTTCTTATGTGACACTGGTTTGGCCTGGGGATAGATAGCCAGTTTGTGGCATATGATGCTGGGGTGGATACCCGACGTGTCAGATGGTTGCCATGAGAACAAGTATGCATTCTTGCATAGGACGTCAGCTATGTGTCTGTACTCGTGGCAGGTAAGTCCCGACTGAGCTATGTACATTGTCTAGGATTGGATCCGAGCTGCAGCTTGACAAGTTCTTCAATAGGCTTCGGGCCTTTGTCGATGGTGTCATCGCATGGATCCATATCTAACACATCATCTTGATCTCCTCATAGAAGGTCAAGGTTTGGATTGGGGACCCTTCGTCCACGCTCATGACTTGACTACTACCAGCAGTTGTGGGATGAGGCTTGCCTGACTCTCTAGTGGGAAGATAGAGAGCTACCTTTAACCTTTCAACGTAGCACTGTCGGGCCTGCTTTTGGTATGCCTTAACAGTCTTGATCGTTCCCATCAAGGTTGGGAATTTCATCTTGAGATGTGGTGTGGAGACGATGGCATCGAATTCGTTCAACGTTTTCCTACCAATCAAAGCATAGTAAGAGGTATATGCATCAACAATTAAATACCTAACTGTGAAGCTCCTTGAGAGATGGCCTTGATCGAGAGTGGTCATGAAGTCTACATAGCCTCTGGTTTCTACTTTTTCTCCTGTAAAACCAAGGAGTGGACTAGAGTGTGGCTGGACTGTATCAGGCGAGACTTCGAGCCTCTGGAATGTTTTCCAATAAAGTATGTCTGTAAAGTTGCCTTGGTCAATGAGGACCGTGGACACTATGAAATTGGCGATCACGATGATAACAACCATGAGGTCATCCTGGTTGATAAGGTTGATGCCCTTGAAGTCTTTATCGGTGAATGTTATGGAAGAGAGACTTCGTGGCAATGGTATGTCAACATAGTTGATGCCAATGTCCAGAATGGCTTGGAAATGCCTCTTTCAGGACTGACTAGACAACCCTTCATAGGAAAATCCACCTGCAATGGTGTTGACTACACCTTTGATTTGTTAGGCGGGCTTGTTTTCCTGTTCTTACTAAGATTGTCGTTCACATATTTTCTAGTGATGCCTCTGTCTCCTGCTTTGTTCCTCCTTCTATCGACATCATGATTTTTGTGTTGGTCATCTTGGTGTCCTCTGGGTCTTGCTCATGCTGGGTTGTTGTCAGACCTCTTCACAAAAAATTGGGCTAGGTATCCAACTTGTATGAGTTCTTCTATTTTGTCTTTGAAGGCCTAACACTTTTTAGTGTTGTGACCATGACTTCGATGGTATCAACAGTGTTTGGCTTTGTCTAACCTGGGTCTAGATGGAGGCAGTGGAGGTAGTTGTATGGGTATCTCAGAGTTGAAGGCTTCTTCGAGGATGCTCGTACCTTGGTGCCCTTGAAAGGGGATGACGCTCGTCCGACCTTTGCCTTTTGTTCGACTTGTATGAGTCAGTCTTGGTGCCCTCTTCCCTTTTATCCCACTTTTATTCGGCTTGTCGAATCTCATTTCTGAACCTTAACATCTTCTCCATTTGAATATAGCCTTTGGCTCGTTCGCGTAACTCGTCCATGCTATTGGGAGGTTTTTTGCATAGACTGCCTGTGAACTTACCAGGCTGTAAGGCGAACAACATGGAGTGTAGTGCTACTATAGGGTTAAGATTTCGGATCTGGGCAACAATTCATCCAAACATGTCCATGAACTTTCAGGGGATTCATCATCTGTCACAGATTGGCCAGAGTAGCAAAAGTCATGCAGTGTGACCAGTCGATTACGTACTGAGAACTGAAACAGCCGACAAGAGTGTCAAAGCTGTCGATGAACCTTGGGGCGAGTCCTTTGTACCATGTCAATGTTGCCCCTTTGATGGACGTTGGGAAAACGTGACACAAAATTGTGCCATCATTGGGGTAGAGATTTGCTTGGATGAGGAAAGCGTTCAAGTGCTCATCTGGATCGGTAGTTCCATCATAATGCTCTAGGTTGAGCGGTTTCCAACCTAAGGGTAGGTTGGCTTCCATGATATGGTCAACAAAAGGGTGTCGACGAGTCGTCCCCCCCTTTATGGCAGTGTATATGGGAGAGACTAGGATCATCTTGGGTGTTGATGGTGTATGAGGGTGTGATTCCCCTAGAGTACGTTCATGCATTATGTGGGCAGAGTGCTTGTCGCCCTAGGGGCGTCTCACATGAGCCTCCATCTGGTCGTGGTCAGCCTTCAGCTTTCTGGGTTCCTTCTCATGGCGTCGCTCCATCTCTGCAATATGTGTTTGGAGTTGTTGGAGAGTGTCTGTCATGGTTATTGGTATTGGATACATGGGGAGCTGGAAAGAAGATCCAATCAAGGATGAAGCCCTTTGCTTAAAGGATTTTAGCTTTTTACATGTCATTCAATTGAAGGCATTTGTAATTTGTTAGGTTGTTCAAGAGGATTATCCTGTGATCCTTACATTTGCATAAATATAATCATAAACATGCATACATGATTTAAGAAAAGCATAAAAGGTTACATGTTTGCATTAGAAAGAAATGCTAATGGTTTAAGTTTTGGAAAATGCATTTGTGCATTGCTTTAATCGATTATCAACTTGTGTAATCTATTACAAATCCATGAAGAACACTTTAATCAATTACAAGCAAATCGTAATCGATTACACAGTACAAAAACACAAAACATGTCTAACTGCCTTAATCGATTAACACTCAATCGTAATTGATTATGCAGGCTTATTTCAATTCTGAGATTGACTGCTTTAATTGATTACAGGTCATTTTAATCGATTACATTGTTCATAAATCTTTTCCAGATTGTGCTAAGAACACTTTAATCGATTATTTTATATATTAATCAATTACATTGGTTAAAATAATCGATTACATAACGTTGTAATCGATTGCATGCAGTTAAATCTGCTTTCTATAAAAAGCTGTTGGGTCTAAACATTTGCAATAATCTAGAGAAATTGATTTTACGAATTACTCATACTCCGAAAGCTTTCAAAGTCTTAGAAAAAGATTTTTTGAGTCTTATACATCTTGTTTCAAAACCCAAGAACTCATGCTTCATTGATCTTATTGTTTTGAACAAGATTCTTCAAGAGAGCTGCTTTTCAACATTAGCATTCATTCAATCTGAATTTGCTTGGTAAAATTCATTTATTCATCCTCTGAGGATCATAAGGTTATATCTCTCTAGAACTCTTACTGTGAGTTGACTTGTTTCTTTTAATTCTTGTAAGTACTAAGACCAAAGAGTTTCTTTAGAGCTTTTTCTGGAGTAGTGTTCTCTAGAGGAAAAAACAAAGTAGTGTTCTTTGGTTCTTTGTGATTAGAAGTCTAATAGGATTTTGGATTTCAATTTCTTTATCTACGTTTGATAAAGGTAATCACTTGTAAAGCTTATAAAGAACAAATTTTGGTTTAGTGGAACTCTAATCAGGTTTGGTTAGAAGACACTGGATGTAGCTTCTCTTTTGAGGGGTGAACCAATATAAATTTGGTGTTATCTTGATTCTAATTCTTGCTATCTTAAACTTGCTTATCTTATGGTTAATCTCTTTCAAGATCAACTGAAATATTTTCTGCAATTGCTTGAAATGTAGGGTGAATCTTGATTGATTGAAAGTTTCTGTTTTAACAAGGGAAAACTTGTGATACGATCTCTACTCCACTGCTAGTTTTTTTTAAAGAAGTTTTTAAAATCCCTATTTTAACCAATTCACCCCCCCTCTTGGTTAATTGTGTGTGTTCATCTTTGTTTTCAATTGGGGGAGGATTGGAGCTCTCTAGAGGTGTCTCGTGTCTAAGGCCATACCGCATGCTTACCATTGGTGTAAGAGGCCATGGGGTTAGTTTTACCGCAGCCCCACGATGGGCGCTAATGTACTTTTGAAAATCTGGAGTTGACCGACGCCAGGGTGGACGTGGCCAAGGTGGACTCCACGATCTCGCACGTCAGACTGTGAGTACCCTTTGTTAGGAGGACAAGAAGGGGAACCTGAAAAACAAAGGACTCCAACGCTCAAGTAAGTACTTGAGTTAGTTGAGAATGGAATTAAAAGGGTGAGATAGAACCTGATATCTATAAAGTAAGATGGGAGCTTCGGGTCCTTGTTTGTTGGGGGCTATTACAGTGGCGTAACAACTCTTGCAGATAATTCCTAACTTATAGATAATAGCTAATAGATAAGCTATGACTTATAGATAATTTATAGCTTTTTGATAATCTAATGGATTATAGATAATTCATCGCTTATAGATAATTAAGTACTTGCCACTTAATAAGGGGTTGTAACATTATCAATAATATTCAAATATTAAGGATTTTAGAGATAACCTATGGGCCTGGTAGCTCGACTGCTAAAGGCAAAATGTCCGTGCTCCTAGGTCAGGGTTAACGTGCACATTGGAGCACCACGTCACTTGCCATGTCCATTTGGTGGACCCAGGACAATACATTGCTGAAGGCATTCAAAGTTTGCAATATCTCATTTCCAACCACTTAATTATCTAATCCCACTAATTTCATTTCTACTATATAAGCAGCCTCATTTTGTTGTTCTCTTGATCCAAAAAAAAAAAAGCTCAATTGTCTAGTTGAAGAGCTTCAAAAGAAGATTTAGAAGAGAAAAAGGGGAAATGGTTTATGTTTTTATCAACATACCAGGCTTCATGAGGGCAATGTTTGTTATGTTATGTGTGCTGATGATATTGCCGAAGCTAACACATGCAAAATCATGCAAGAGTCACTAGGCACTACAAGTTTAATGCATGTGCAATGCATTCCATTGACATGTTTTTGATACAATTGAGATGCTTTCAATTCAATTTGTTACATTTACTAATACTTTTTTACCTTTTTCATTTTGTTCAGATTAAAATGCAAAACTTCACAAGGCTTTTCCAAAAAAAGAACATTGTAACTGTCAATGACGATTTCCTAGTCCCAGAATCATAGCAAGGGAAGGTGACAAAATTGTGGTTAAAGTGGTTAGCCACATTTAATACAATGTTCCCCTTCATTGGTATAGTTTTATTCAATTAAACCCTATGAATCAATTTGTTGCAATTAATTGTTGAATGGTAACATTTTCTCAACATTTGATTAATTTTTTTAGGCATGGCATTCGCCAACTGAAAAGTGCATGGGCAGATGGACCTGCCTATATCACACTGTCCAATTCAAACAGGCCAAAGTTTTGTGTACAACTTCACAGTCATTTGTCAAAGTGGAACACTATGGTGGCATGCACATATCTCATGGCTTAGAACAATTCTTTATGGTCCCATTGTCATTCTTCCCAAAAGACATGTCTCTTACCCATTCCCTCAACCCTTCAAAGAAGTCCCCATCATATTGGGTAAGTTGAGATCCTCCAAACCACATAATGGAATTTAGTGTCATTATATATGAGCTTTGCATATTGGAAACTTTATATTTTTTCTAATATGCAAATCTGAATAAAATGGCAAGGGAGTGGTGGAAAGCAAACACAAAAGTTGTTATAAATCAAGCAATGCAAACAGGATTGGCACCAAATGTCTCAGATGCTCACACTATCAATGGTTGATATGTTGCTAGCATATAATAGTTTTAGGCTAAAATAATCAATAATTCAATCATGATTTATCAATAAAGGTTAGGATAAGTTTAAGTTTCATCAATTCTTGGTCCATTACTTATTTTATGCATATTTTGTTTAATAGGAATCAAGAAAAGAAGCAGAACCAAGAAAGATTTGTCACAAAAATAGAACAGTAGAGGAGCTTAGTTACCCTAAATATAAATATGGACGTGCAGAAAACAAAGGGGGAACTTTTGGACAAAAAATAACAGATAGAAACGCAAAAGAGAAGGTGGAGGAAGAATCAAAGCTAGCAGGAAAAGATTGAATCAAGATTAGAAGCAATTATTTTTCCTGTTGTCTTGAGATTCTTTGTCTAGGTATATGTTATTCATGTGTTTAAGGTTAGTTATGAGCATGTCTGGCTAATTCCCTTTATTGTGGTTAGAGCCAAAACCAATGTGAACTCCTCTGTAATTGGATTGGTATTAATATAAATTGTGATAATTGTTTTATTTTATTTTGTTCTTGAATGAATTATTCATTATTAGACTTGATCATTCTAGTGAGGTTCTAAGCGTCAGGGTTTACAATAGAAATGTTGGAGCTCTAATTTCTAAAAGCACTAAAATAACAATTTTTACATTACCTATGGATAGAGATGTATGATTGTAGAGCAATAGATGTATTAGCTTAATGCTTAACTTAATAGGGAATTACTAAGGAATTAGGATTTCTAATTGGGTTAAAGGGTTAAATTACTAAGTAATTAGGATTTAACTAATTTATGTAAAATACATCATCTGAGCAATTAGAATAATTGAAATTAGTAACCAATTCAAATACAGAAGGTATGGATTAAAGGTGAATGTGCTCTGACCACAATTCTTCCTCATCACTGCGTAACTCTTAATTAATATTGCTTTTGAATTTTTATTAATTTTTAATTCAGTTATTAAGTTTTCTCAAATTCAAAATACAATCATATTCTCTTTCAAAACATATTATTTTTCTTCCAATTTTAAGTTAACAAGTTGCGATAAAATTAGTGTCTCAATCCTCGTCGAGACGATACTCTACATACACTTTATTACTTGTAACAATCGGTATACTTGCCGAACGCGCAACAATGATCTTCCCGATCCTGTCTCCAACTACACAGCCAAAGTAAGAACATAATAAGGAAATAGTAAATAATCTATGCATAGACAAAATGTAAATAGTTTTTAAACTATCATTCAATCATAAATTGTCATATATAGTAAGTTTATTAACTTTTACAATAACTATCTTAAAAGATGTATTAAAGATGATTTTTGATTGATTGACAGTGCATTGAAATTAAATTTAAAAGCCGTACTAAAGAAAAGCACAAACATTTCAATTCTTGATAATATATTGATTGGTTTCATTCGATTAAGTGAAATTGTCTATTTCTTCAGATACATTCAAGCTCAAGATGAAGCCTAGAAAAACATATCTGCTTCGTCTGATCAATGCTGCACTTAATGATGAAATGTTCTTCAGCATAGCCAACCACACCCTCACCATGGTGGAAGCTGATGCAGTGTATGTAAAGCCCTTCAGCACAAAGATTGTTTTGATCACACCTGGTCAAACCGTCAACGTCCTTCTCAAGGCCAAATCCAAGGCACCAAATGCCACATTTGCCCTATCCACAAGGCCCTATGCTACAGGTCCAGCTGCTTTTGACAACACCACAGCCACAGGGTTCCTTGAGTACAAGAAACCTTCACTTGCAAGCAACAAGTCAAACACCAAGAAGCTTCCACTTCTTAGAGCAGTGTTCCCTAAATTCAATGACAGTCTTTGCAATGAACTTCCACAACGAGGTTCGTAGCTTGGCCAGAAAAGTTCCAAAAACCATGGTCGGACGCTTCTTCTTCATTGTTGGCTTAGGAATAAGCCAATGCTAAAAAAACCAACAATGCCAAGGGCCTACCAACACAAGGGTAGCTGCAGCAGTTAACAATGTGACATTTGTGACACCAATCATTGCCTTACTCCAAGCACATTTTTTCAACAAGTCCAAGGGAGTGTACACCACTAATTTCCCTGCTAACCCTCCTTTCAAGTTCAACTACACTGGCACTCCACCAAGCAACATCTTTGTGAGTAGTGGCACTAAGGCAGTGGTGCTGCCATGCATACAACACCAGTGTGGAGTTGGTACTTCAGGACACAAGCATTATTGGAGCTGAGAGTCACCCTCTTCACCTTCATGGCTTCAACTTCTTCCTTGTTGGCCAAGGAAATGGAAACTTTGACCCCAAAAAGTTCAATCTGGTTGACCCTGCTGAGAGCGAGGAACACTACTAGTGTGCCATCTGGAGGGTGGGTTGCTATGCGCTTTCTTGCTGACAATTCAGGTGGGTACTATATATACAATTACAAAGAGTATATATATTTTTAATTTAATTCGAATCATCGAATGTATTCTTGTCCAATCACAAATTATTGCCGTCGATTATTTTTGATTGATTAATCGTCTTCTAATCATATATTATCATTAATGATTTCTAATTAATTAATTGAATGTACAAACTTTTTTTATACTGATGGATGGTGTATATCAATTAAACTTATATATCAATGTTGTTTGCTTAGAAAATATATATTTAATATCATATTAGACATCTATTCAGATAACATTAAATTAGTTCTTCTTTGATAATATAGTTCATGACACCAGTTTCTTTAATTTATAGAAGATTAATTTGGAGAAACTTTAAAAATCACATCGAGAACAGGAATTATCATTGAAAAACTACTTTAATATCAATTATTCAATATGAAAGGAGGATTAATCTAACATGAAGTCTATCTTAAAAGTACCATATTCTGGATTTTCGGTTGGTTTCATTGTTAGTGCTTGTAACATTATTTTGCTGATCTTACATGCAGGGGCGGGGCAAACTTTAGCAAACTTTCTGGGGGCCCTGTTTAATATTTTCCTTTTTTAGAAAAGGGGGCCCTCAATTGGCAATTTAAAAATAAATAAAATGTAAAAGTAGTAAAAATTGTTGTTGGTAGGAATTGAACCTTGGACCTCTTGGTTATTAAAAATAGACATTACCATCTCCTCTAATTTTTAATATT
>PYAF01003195.1:147267-165486 GCA_007407185.1 Glycine tomentella
GGAATGTGGCATTGGGAAAATATGGCTTGGTTTTGAGAAGCACGTTTGTGGTTTGGCCAGGGGCTATGAGGAGTGTGTCTGTGTCAAATGGTTTGGTGTATTTGGCATCTGCTTCAACCACAGTTAGGGTGTGGTTAGCTATGCTGAAGAAAAGCTCTTCGTTGAGTGCAGCATTGATTAGTCTTAGCAGATATGTCTTACCTGGCTTCACCTTTAGTGTGTATGTATCTTCAAAAAAATCATGAAAGGTCATTAGTTTTATATCATAGGTGAATAGTTAATTACTTGTGTACAGTTGGTTATTGATTTTCAGACATTTGGTTGTTCTCAATTAGTGTCTAATACTCTACCCTTTAGCCTGTCTCAAATGAAATTTTATATCTAACATTTGGTTTCAATAATTAATCACTCTTCTATTATATTTGTCTAAATATACAAGTCTTTTTACATTAAGAAAGTATTTTTCATTTGTATTTTCATTGTCCATTCTTACTTTTAATTATAAAATATTATTCTATTTTCAAAGAATTGTATTGTACAAGAATATAATAAAAGTAACTTTTATTATGTTTCAATATTTCCTATACAATTTTTGTAAAATTAAAATAAGATAATAGTTTTGTACTACATAAAAATAGAAAATCAAAATAAAAAAGATTTTCTAAAACACGTAGTCAATTTTCACTCTTTTTCTACCTAGTCTTCACCCCTAACACGTGGTAAAAGTGAAACATGTGGGAATATGATTGTGAAATGGAAAATAGTGAAGTTTAGCAATGTATTATTGTATTAAGATACTTATAGTATCTAAACACACTGTTAACATTCACAAGTTCCCTACCATATTTCCATATTCAATCTTTACTAAAACGCACCCTTTCATAGGATAGATTGAAGATCCTACTTCAAGGAGCCATTATATAAAAGGCTTTGTTGTGTACCTTTAGAAGAACAATTATACAAAGGCCCGGGAAGTCCATTGATGGTGTATGCATCTGAAACATTGGGTCCCCCTCCTGTCTGCAAGGCTTGACTTATAACAGCTTCTGGGTCAACATTAAACCATTCCCCTGCAGTTCCAAAACAAAACCATGCAAGCTACCACCATATATATCACAATTTATCAAAAGAATTATATCTATAAATATACTTATATACATACACATACACATATACAATTATATATATATATATATATATATAATGTGTCTCAGAAAATGTGAAAGGTATTAATCTTGACCATACTATTATATAAGAAAGGTCAAATATTATTTTAATTAAACTTAGTCTTAACTATTTATTTTGATAATATGGTTAAGATTAGTTTTCCTTCACTCTAACTCTCAACTAAAACGTTTTTCTAATAACATGTAGCTATTAATTATACCAAAAAGAATGGGGATTTCTTTGTGTGGCTTCTCGAATGGATAAGACTCATTGTGCTTGGGGAGGATGATGATGGGTCCATAAATGGTTGCTCTTAGCCATGATATGTGAGCATGCCAAAGCAGAGTCCCTCTCTGCCCAACGATGGTGAAGTTGTATGTGTATGACTGGTTGGTTTGTATAGGACACTGTGTCACATATGCTGGTCCATCAGCCCACCCAGTTGTTATTTGACGGATGCCATGCCTGCAACAATCCAAGATCATTAGAAAAATTGCATGAAAATTAGAATATTAGTTTAATTTCTATGCACGATTAGTGTAAATAAATTGTCAATCAATCAGAAACAGTTGATTGTATGAAATTTAAAATAATTATTATAAAAATTAATAATCTTAATATAAATGACAATTTATGATTGAATCGAAGGTATAAAAGGTGCATAAATTATTTACTCCTAGAATATTATATGTAACATTGTCTAAGAGTGAGGGATATAGGATCTAATTAAGAATTACATACCAATGAATGGTTACATTGTTTGAGACATGGTTGACCACCTTAACCACAACCCTATCACCTTCCCTTGCCACCAAGCGAGGTCCTGGGAATTTTCCATTCACACTCAGAATATTCCTTGTGTGGCACAATCTAGTGACGTTCAGGTACTCGACCTATACACATGAGGAAATAAACAACTAGAAAAATTAGAAGTAGTGTACAAATTAATGCAAATGCATGCAACTATATTGAAGTAAACAAGCTCAATGCAGCATGATGAGTTTTGTTACTGTACGTTAAATGTGTAGTGCCTTGTTATGCTCACTACAAACTCAGGAAACAATGTCATAACGCTGAAATAAAACAGAATAACTCTGAGAGATGCAAATGAAGCAAAGTGAGGGGAATCCATGTGTTGTCTTTGTGCTTTGTTCTGAATGGGAAAAATGAACTTAGATAACTTTATATAGAGAGAAAATAGTGCTTGTCATGACATTGTCTGGTGGACATGGTTGTAGGTCTAGTTTAATTTTAGAGTGGATAAGAAGTAATTAATAATTGTGAGGTGCCATTATTGGAGTTTCACGATGAACCTTAACAATTGGGTGTGTTTATACATACTCCTGTCCTTAAGGCTATAATGACATCCTTAAGGCTACCAATTTTCCTTGGACCTTAATTTTTTATGTCTCATTTTTTAACACCTGTCTTAAGGCAATTCTAAGCAAGCAATTATCATAATTTGTTAAAATTCTTTTATATATTTTTTCATATATAATTTTCCATTGTGTCACATCCTTTTTATTATTTAAAATAATTTAATTTAGTTTTACCCAAATTCAATTAATAACTCTGAAATTAAGGTTTCTAATGGACCTAGCTTGTAACTTTAACATTTATAGAACGACATACAATTAAAAAAAAAAAATTACTAATCATGAGTAACAAGTTAAAGAGCACGTGGATTTACTTAATCACTCCCAATGCTAAAAATTGCGACTCGTGTTTTTTCGTTGCTTTTTCATGAACAACTAAAGTTGTCCTTACATCCCCTCTATCTCTATTACCTTTTTACTTTCCTAGTTTTTTTGTCTGAATATTAATAACACACTTTCTAACACATCATTTTATTATTAATTGATTTTAAAAAAAAAAATTACATGACTCGTTAAATTAAGAAATAATACCCATTAAATTATAAGATTTTTAATAAATTTCAATTAATAATTAAAAAATGTATTCAAAATATATAGTGTGTTGTAAATAGTGTTACTAACATTTGTTTTCTTTCTTTTCCTCCACACCACAAGGTGTCAAAAGATAGGTTTTTTTTTTTTACTAAAGAGTCAAATTTTCTAAAGTTGAGTATTTTGTGTGTATGTTACTAGACAATTTTTGTAAATGTCAAATGGCAAAGCATAGAGATAGAAGGAAAGTCCAGAACTACTTGAATACACTTTACACCCTTTAGAAGTGAGGTGTATGTAGCTAGATCCGCGTGTACAAAGGTCCTTTTCAACATAACCAGTTCAACTCACACCTTACGTTTTCAAAACTCCAAACTCAGCTTATCTATGGCTTGTTGCTTTTATTCTGAGTTTCCTAAAGGTGGTAGTGCTTCGTTGAGTTCGATCATTTTCTCAAAAAGGCAGGTCAAATCGAATTACATTATATTTTATACATGTTTTCGATCTTAAGCTATAGACTTGTTATCAGATGACATGACACAGAACCACCATCAAATGCAAAATTACAAAATGGATTTGAACAAGATTTATTAGGAGGAACGGGTGTTCAGGTAAATGATTCAATAGGGATAATAGTTCCTAAATAGTTGGAAAAAGTTGAACTGTATATGTCATCCTTGTCTATTATACTTTTAGTGAAAAATGTAAAGTCATCATTAATATCATTGTAATTGGGATGAATATTTTAAGAGATTAATAGTATATATATTAAATACCAAAATAAAAGTATATATGTAATATGATATTGATAGATTTACAAAAAGGAATGGTATACACTTGACCAATTGTCTAGGCAGCTATACCAAAAATCGATCGACTGTATAATATATGGAAAACATCTCATTAATCGAATTATTTTTTAAAAATGAAAATGAAAAATGAAAAACACCATGCAAAATAAATAATACAATCAAAGTTAGAAATGATTCATCCCTTTCAATTTTCATGTGCGTACCAAATTAAGCGGAAAAAAAAAAGAGAAAAAAACTTCAAACCTTTGATATATGCATTGTAGTTTCAAGATCTATAATATAAAACATCATAGTAAAATATTTATTCTCCTCACTCTTGAAATACAATTGAGACTTTCAAGTGAAATTAAACAAAATTGATAATAACACTTAATGAACAAACATTAGCTTAAGTCACCTAATTAAAAATCACAACACTTGTTCTCTAACTTTGTTGGAACATTCTTTTTTTTTTTTTTTCTAAAAGAAATTAATGAGAGTTCTCTTTACATTTTAATACTTTTCACTCATCATGATTGAATGTCCCTTTTATTAGAAGACACAATGATATGAATCAGATGGCAAGATTTTTCTCACATCCTTTCTCACGTACCCCTTTTTAAAAGAATGATAAACTTGTTATTAAGTTTTAAAATATATGCTATAAACTCCTGCACTGTAATTGGTTTCAAGAAGAAAATTTTAAAATACTGTCTTTACATATATTAATCTGCATTTAAACTCTATTGCAAATAAGATAAATTTTAATAGTAATAGTGTAGTAGATTTTAACAATATTAATCAATAATATTCCTAGCTATAAAAATTAGCTTCTTTAGAAAGTAACTAAATAAAACAAAATATAGATAATGCTAGAATGAAAAAAGTTTCTGAGACTAAAATAATTCAAGAGCCAGACTGACTAACGAGCGAGTGTAGTTGCTTCAAAGTTCAAAGTCGGATATGAAAGGATTATCGCTACTAGGAAAGTACGTACTTCCACGTGCAGTTAACAAAAACAATAAATTAAAATATTAAAATTGTTCATGTGCAACTTGAAAAACAATAGACTTTCATTAGGTAAATATCCAATTTTGACAGTCATTTTTTATTTATTATAACATTATTATTATTATTATTATTATTATTATTATTATTATTATTATTATTATTATTATTTCTCTTTTTCCATATAATTCGATGACATTGGGTCAACCAAACGACGTCTAGCAAAAAAAAAAAAAAAAGCTAATCCCTTACAAGATAACGAATTAATAATCAAATTCTCACTACTCATATCCAATATGTATCCGATTATGCTTCGAACATAATTATCTCTAAAATGAGAATACTTCTAAAGAAATAATATTGTTTCTATCTAACTTAATAGACACTAAATACAAAATTTTAAGGACAAAGAAAGTAAAAGATCAAGTTTTGCATAACTGAATAAGAAAATGCATATATTTTCATACTGAATTGGTGATGTACTTTGAACTTCAACAAAATATAATAGGTGTGAACAGAGACGTCTCTCTAGTCAATTTATAATTAGGGGGTAGGGGGAGCATTTAAATAATTTATTTAACTGTGATAATAACTACTAAATATTGAATTGTTGAATTGTTAATGTCATTCAGTATTATTAATTTAATATATCAATTATCAATAATGATAAATTATAGAAAGTAAAACATAATTGAGCTTGTTACATACCATTACGGCATATTACCAACTGCCTGTTAACATGGATCTTTAATGAATAAATATTTTTTCTATATCCATGTGAAAAAAA
The DNA here is from genome assembly GCA_007407185.1 of Glycine tomentella. Classification (NCBI taxonomy): domain Eukaryota; kingdom Viridiplantae; phylum Streptophyta; class Magnoliopsida; order Fabales; family Fabaceae; genus Glycine; species Glycine tomentella. Next base: position 152,928 of record PYAF01003195.1, read on the forward strand.
AACAATTAACACATATTTATAATAATTTTTGCATTTCGTTTAACTAACTCAATTAAATCTCCTTAATATATATATATATATATATATATATATATATATTGAGTCAGATACTTTTCTTGTTTTGGCCTAAGATATTTTTTTTTCTTTAACATTTTATGCACCTGATAAAAACATAAACTCTACTTAGAAAAATACTTACTCATTTTCCATTTAAGTTAATTTTCTAAGAAGTTCCTTTTATATTGAATTGTTAATTTAATCATTTTTCTTTCTGAGCATGACTACTCCATACAAGATTTTAAGAACAAAGAAAAAATCAAGCTAGGTTTGCAGCAAATAAAAAACCAACCAATATGGAAAAACGATACTTTCTAAATTGATTTTGATAATGTAAGTGGTTTTCTATATGGGTTGTTTTCATAATTAATGTAGAAAGAGGGCATTTACTAGCTAGTACTTTTGTATCTGTTTAGAATTTTTAATTATAAAATTATCATATTGTTTTCAATCCATTTCCTGATTTCAAAGATTTGTATGGAAACATTGATTTTTTTTTTCTTTTTCATGTACAAATTTTTAAAAATAGAAAACAAATTGAAAATAAGGTGGTAGTTTTGTAATTAAAAAGTGAAAATAGAAAATGAAAGTAAAAATAAACACCTACATCAGTTATGTCCACAATTAATTAAGAAAGTCTATTTAAAAACAAATCACTGCTACAACTATATTGCCTCCTTAATATAATATATTTTAATACAAAAACTATAAATATAGAACCAACTACATAAATAACACCCTTAACATACAAGTCAAAGTACGATGACATCAACTTTGACCTTTCGACTCTAACTCTTGTTAACTTGAGCATCAAAATTCTTACGAGTAGCACCCTTAACACCCACATGGAGATTCACCTTGAAATAACTAAGACATTGACTCATTGGCTTATGCTGCATATCTTGCACTAATAAAGAATAATTAGGACTTTTGATTTTTCATCTCACTTTTTAGTTTTAAAAATGTTTTCAAAAATATTTTCATATTAATCAACAATTAATTTCTCATTTTAAATCTATTAAGTTTTGAAAATTGTCTCCAAAACAAATGTTTTAAAAACTATAAACAAAAATAGTTAAAAGATATTTTCTCACCTATTTCTTCCATTTTGTGGTCCTAGTTCAAGGGGTGTAAATCATTTGGAGAGGTGTTGTGTTGTATGCCGTGAGATATTGACTTAGTGTAGATATGTAATTCCTTTGTTTTTTAAAAAACTAAAAGCAATTTTTGTAAACAGAAATTAAACATAACCTAATGTAAAACCTAATATGCTTAAGGTAGTGTTTGTTTCAGACCAATAAAAGCGTAGTGAAAGTGAATTGCACTAAAATTGTTAAGTTAAAAGACATTTGTGTATATAGACAAATCAAGACCCTTAATTATTTTGATTAGATGTAAATATATACAAAGATTAAAAGTTGAGTCTTATGCATTATCAAAATATGCCTTGTAAAATCTGTCTAATGTTTCTAACAATAGTTAGATAAAAGCATGATATGAGACGACATTAAAGATGACATTTAAGACTTTATTTAATATTTTGTGTCTGATATTTATTTTGCAGAAATATTCTTCTAGGATTTGTTGAATCCTATGAGTTCTACTGCACATACCTACTCTATCAAAAAGAAAGTGATATCCTGTTGTAGTGTTTGATACATCAAAGACAAAAAGTGAACTATTTGCATGAAGAAAAGACGTGCATTTGATGCAAACAATGAATGCTTCAACAATCACATTCAGACAAAGAACAAGTGAAGAATTCTACCCATTGTGAGACAACAAACACTTGAAGATAAGACCGTGACATAATATTTATAACTTATGAAATTAGTGAAACTTGATGATTTATCAAGAATTAGACGTAGTCTCAATGATAAAGACAAATCAATATATCACCTTACATCTAATCTTTATCTACTTACATTTTGCTTTAACTAACCTAAGGTAATTTGCTTTTAGACATTTAAAAATATATTTTACTTGACAAAATTGTTTTTCATTGTCTCACTATGTTTTCAAAAATTTGTTATCTATTTTACAAAAAAAATCCTTTTAGACAAAAACTTTATTTGATTGTGAAAAGATTTTAAAAAATTTCTAAAATCACAAATCAACTCTTCTTATGATATTTGTCTTTATAAAAATACAATGAAAGTTTTGGGAGTAGGTGTTAGTGTTTGTTACATATCAATCATTGGTGAAAGTTTTAAAAATTATATAGGACCTACAAGCTTTAACTTTCATCTTAATTTGAGATGAAAAAAGCTGGAAGTATATAGATACAAGAATATCATATACCTAATAGAGAGAGGAGAGAGAAAAAAGCATCTCACACACACTTTTAGCACTAGCATAATTGATTATGCACAAATACTTAATCAATTATCCCTTCCAAATTAGTTTTTTTTTTTCCATTTCTTAAATACCAAATTACTTCAATTAAAATTTTCATCTCTTTTACACACTCTTTCATCTCAATCAAACAATCTCTTTCATCCCTTTTCACCTCTCACTTTTTTTTTTCATCCCTCTCTACTAAACAATCTTAACGCTCTTGAACATGAGATAGTTTTGGGAGCTTCAAGACTACCAAGTCAAGTCGTTTGGGAAGACTTGGGTCAGCACAAGTATGCTTTTGTTTATAAAACATTATGGATGAAATCAAAGTCAAAGTCAGACCAAGTACAAAATCCCATCAGCCCATCCCCTCTAGTTAACTCAAATTCGAAACCTTCTCTTTTCATTTCAATATTAATTATATTCAGCGATCCATTTGATCAAAATCTAATTGTTTCACCTCCCCTAATTAAAGCAAAACCCTCTTCAGTTGTTGAGAAATGGAGAAAGTGAAATGTAGCCTAAGAACAACCTTAACACCAGTTACTAGAGAGTAATGACGTGAGTATCGTTGCTCATGGAAGTACCAGTCCTTAAGTTAAAAAGTTTAATCAATTTCGTCCTCAAAAAATTGCATTTTAATATAATACTATATTTCATTTATTTTAGCTGAGGTCAATAATGGGGAAAAAAAAAGTAAAAATTCTGTGCTGGAGTACAACAGCTTACAGCGCGAGCACATGAAAAAAAGAAGCTACAACAACAGGCAAAATGCAAAAAGAGAATTTAGAACAGACCAAATAATAAATAACAGCAAATGTCAGACAATGAAGATATGCTAGGACTAGCCAATTGGAGCGGAAACCGACGAAGGAAACTGCAAAAATAAAAACTTTGAATCAGAAAGGAACAACTACATCATACAAATTCTAGAAGAATAGATATCAACTCAAAGTCTCAAAAGCATGTAAATATATATATCATCATTCTATATAACAATTTTCTTTCTTAGAGATCATCAGCTAACACCTCTACGACATACCAAAATAGGAATACCCACAAAATAACACTAGATATAATTATTCTTTATATCAATAAACTAATAAAATAATTTATTAAATACTCCCTTTTAAAAATAACAAACCAAATTCAGACAAATTCAGACACTGCCCCCAAAAATAAACAAAGTTGCTACTAGTACGTACTTTGTTAGACACATGCTTCTTTTCTTGCTGGAACTGAAAATAAGGAATCAAGATCGGGTGGGTGGAAGTACCCCTCCTTCGGCGGCTGTCGTCGCTTTCCGGCCACCGGCTTCTTCCGCGGCGGAGGCGGCGGGCAGATGAAAACCGCCGGAATCTGATTCTGCACCAACCTTGGCGTTCTGCACTCATCTTCCCACTCCATAATGACACCTCCACTTAACCAAATCGCAATTTAACACTATCTTCAGACACCGTTTTGCCCCTTCTTTCAGAATCCAACAAGCCCACAAAAAATTAGCCGTAAAAGTGCGAGCTTTCACACTTTGGAGTAGTGAAAGTGTGTTATCAGGAGAAGGTTATATATAAAATATAACTGGAGAAAAAATCAGATCAAAATAATTTAGAAATTCAATAAGTTTATTTTAATTTTAAATTTTTGAAAATTTGAAAAAATGGTGGGATGAGAAATTGAGAGGGGGGATGGGTGCAATATGAAGCGGTTTTAACGAGCGGTGTGAGTAGGTGACAGCTAAATGGTGACAGTGAAATATTCCACGTGTCAGTCTTTGAGTGGAGGTGACGTGGATTTTGTGGGCCACGTTTCCCCGCGTTTATTTCGTGGGTTCAAATTAGGCGGCGCCATCAAAAGGTCGGTGTGTTTGCGCGGGAAGGGGCAAAAAATTGATTTTTCATAGGCTACCGGGCGGTGAGTCACGGCGGGGTTCAGAGGTGGGGCCCTCGGAGGACAACGGTGTATGGTGGAGCTGTCATTTGGGATTTAAGGTGGGGATCGGTGAGGTTAGTGTTGCTGCTAATGTTACTGTTGTTGGTGTTTGTAGTGTGGGAGTGGGACTGGCACACACTAATTATGGGCCTTGTTTGTCGTGTAGCTGGAACGTGGGCTGGAGTGTTAACAAGTTCATTGTATTCCACCCTGACAAAAAAGAAGGGAAGAGTGAAGAATCACAGGGCCCAATGTTGATTTTCGCATCTGTGAAAGGTTTTTTCTGGACACAAGGAGAAAAAAATCTATGGAATTATTTAGAAAAATATCTGATGGGTTTTCACAGACATGGAATGAGATAGTGATGGTGATAAAGTAAAGATATGAAATACTAAGGTGACAGAGGTCTTAATTCTGTATATTAGGTTGATATGGGTGTCTTAAAACTATTTAAAGAAGAATTTAGTCTTTATTGATATAAGACTATGAGAGTATAAAACTTTCATTGCCGTAACTAGTAGAACATAAAAAGTGTGATGAACTTCATCCAATTTGAAGATTGATGATAGTTCAGATGAATTATATTAAAAGCATTGGAAAAAAGAAATTAAACTAAAATTGATTTGTGCAAAAGCTTTCTGATATTAACTTTTTTAAAAGATGATTTTTAACTTGTGTATAAATTAAACTTTATGAAAAATTTAATTTCATTGTTTTATTCTTATTCTTTTTCGAGGAGTATTTCTAAATAAATTTATCCCGACAAGTCCCTGATATTGAGTAGAAGAGTAGTTTGTACAAGATTTTAATTTTAGATAAACTACTTCAAATATTTATTCCATAGAGGATTTAAATAATTTGTATCAGATCTTAGACTAGGATAGATTCAAGGGGGCAAGCAGCAGGGTGCCCTGCGACTCCTCTCTTAGGATCCTTTTTATGTGTATATGAGAAAAAAAAGAAAATTAAAATTAAAAAATACTAATAAAAGAAAATGTATATATATAAAAAAATATTCAAAGACGAAAAATAAATAAATTTTATATTAGTTCATTCTCTATCACTATCATTAAAATTAAGTTATATTTATTTTTTGACCAATTTCACATGAGACTCATTAGTATAATCAAAATATTTCTACAATCACACAAACAAGTTATAAAAAGATTTCCTAAACTCTATAGAGAAATCAATCTTCTTAATGAGAAAACCTATCTCATCAAATATTTACAAAGTGAAATGGTTAAAGAACAATATCTTCTTATGTGATGAAACAAAAATCATTATGCATGAGTTGCCCTTATTAGGACCTTGCCAATATATAACATCCCAAAATTCAAATATTAGAAATAAACCACAAAGGAGAGTGGATAGAACACTCATTCTTCTCATCATTTATTTATTTATTTATTTATTTAATAATATTGTAGTAACAAACAGATATTAATATATGATATTGTCTTAACAATTAAGTCAACTCTAATAATATATATAATATTTAATCATTAATGCATCATTTATTTTATTATTAATATGATAATAACAATCAAATATTAATATGATTCAGACTTAACAATTAAGTCAACCTAATAATATGTTTAATATTTAATCATTAATGCTCATAAACAAGTATTTAGTCATTAATGCATTATTTATTTTAATTTATGTTAGTAACAATCAAATATTTATAGTAAAAAAATCAAATATATAATATAGCTTAGTTATTTGTACCTTGCACAGGTATTAAATTTATATTTTATAATTTATATGAGTATCTTTTGTATTATTTAAATTTTAATATATTATTAATTATTTAGTATGAATTTTAATAAATTTATGTTAGTAAATATGTCAATAAATTTTTAAATATATGTTTATATATACATACGCTTCAAAAAAATTATTATTATTGTGAGTATTATCCTAGATAGGATCTCCTTCACTTTAATGATGTCTTATATATTCCCTTTCGACTTTCTTTTAAAAAAAATTAATTTAATTCATTTATTTTTGTTTCCAAGCTTGATTTGGGATGATAAAAAATAAGTGAAGATGTTTAATTACAATAAAATTTTGTGTCTATTAATTAGAGTAAATTACACTCACACCTCCTATGTTTTGCTCAAATTTCATATGATATCCCTTATTATTTTCATATTACTTTTAGCCCATTCTGCTAATGCCGTTAACTAACATCAATTGAAATATATGAACAAATAAAATTGTCCTTACATTTTAATTGCAAAACCCAAAGTATCCCATCTCAATTAGTTTAAGAATTTATCATTCATGTTCCTCTTCATCATTCGCGTTTATCTTCCTCTTGTTGGCGAGTTCTTCTTCAGCATCTAGGGGTGCGAGTTCATCTTCCTCTCACGACGTTCACATTCTATTCCTCTTCACCATTCACAAGTTTTTCATCGTTCCTCTTCCAGTTCACGAGTTCTCCATTGTTCCTCTTCCAGTTCGTAAAGTTCACAAGTGTCCCCGTTTGTCTTCCTCTTCGATGTTCACGAGCACTCTGTTTCTCTCCCTGTTCCACAATTTATGTTCACGCTAGGATTCTGCTTGTAAGTGACCACTGGATTTTGTGTATATATTACTTTTTAAGATTATTTATTTAATTTTGATTGTTTATTGTTGCATATTTCTGAATGGGGTTTCAATGGGGGACCATTTTGGGATTACTTATGATTTTTAAAATCATTTGTTTATTATTGTTGATGAAAATGATGTTGATGTTTTGGACCACAAGAAATATAATGGATGAATTGGTTGTTTATTATTGTTGATTAAAATAGTGTTGATATTTGGGAACATAAGAATACAATGGATGAATTTGAATACATGAGTCCTTAACCAGACAACGTGGATATTTTGGTCCACTTTACGGACTAACGGGGCGAACCAAGGGAGATAAACAATGTTGATCCTGATAAGTTTGGAATATTTGACGTACATGATTGTGTGAACAACATTGCTAATGACTAATACTTGCTACCATGTCACCCTTTTATTTTATGGTTTCGTTGTACTGCTAGTGGTGAAATTCTTCCCCTTAAGACTGATCATGATGTGATGAAAATGTTTGCTGAGAATAAAAAATCAGTTTATATTCATCTGTATGTTAGTAGAATAAAAGATAAGTTTTAGAACCTACCTATAATAGAAAAATGTGAATAAACCCGTGAGTGAAAATGTGAATGAACATGTGAGTGAAAATGTGAATGAACCTGTGGGTGAAAATGTGAATGAATGTATGATTGAACTTATGAATAAATGTATGAATGAAAAATTGAAGAAGAAGAAAAAGGAAAGGTGTTAACACTTCAACATTAATTGAAAAACTCAGTTTTATTATTGTGAGTATTGTCCTAGATAGGATCTCCTTCACTTTAATGATGTCTTACATATTCCCTTTTGAGTCTCTTTTAAAAAAAATTTAATTTAATTCATTTATTTTTGTTTCCAAGCTTGATTTGGGATAATAAAAAATAAGTGAAGATGTTTAATTACAATAAAATTTTGTGCCTTATTAATTAGAGTAAATTACACTCGCACCCCTGTGTTTTGCTCAATTTTCATATGATATCCCTCTTTTTTTTCACATTACTTTTATCCCCTTCTGCTAACGTTGTTAACTAACTTCAATTGAAATATATGAACAGGCAAAATTGCCCTTACATTTTAAATACAAAACCCAAATTATCCCTTACTAATTAGTTTAAGAATTTATGGTTCATGTTCCTCTTCATCATTCGTGTTTATCTTCCTCTTGTTGGTGAGTTATTCTTCAGCATCTAGGGGGTGCGAGTTCATCTTCCTTTCACGACGTTCACATTCCATTCCTCTTCACCGTTCACAAGTTTTCATCGTTCCTCTTCCATTTCGCGAGTTCTCCATTGTTCCTCTTCCAGTTCGCAACGTTTACAAGCATCCCTGTTTGTCTTCCTCTTCGATGTTCACAAGCACTCTGTTTCTCTTCCTGTTCCACGATTTCTATTCACGCTAGAATTCTGCTTGTAAGTGACCACTAGACCTTGTATATATGTTCCTTTTTAAGATTATTTATTTAATTTTGATTGTTTATTGTTGCCTATTTTTGAATGAGGTTTCAATGGGGGACCATTTTGGATCACTTATGATTTTTAAAATCATTTGTTTATTATTGTTGATTAAAATGATGTTGATGTTTGGGACCACAAGAAATACAATGGATGAACTGGTTGTTTATTATTGTTGATTAAAATAATGTTGATGTTTGGGAACACATGAATACAATGGATGAATTGGAATACATGAGTCCTTACCGAGGCAACGTGGATATTTTGGTCCACTTTATTGACCAACGGGACGAACCAAGTGAGATAAGTAATGTTGATCTTGATAAGTTTGGAATATTCGACACACATGACTATGTGAACAACATTGCTAATGACTAATACTTGCAACCATGTCACCATTTTATTTTGTGGTTTTGTTGTACTGTTAGTGGTGAGATTCTTCCCCTTAAGACTGATCATGATGTGCTAAAAGTGTTTGCTAAGAATCAAAAATCAGTTTATATTCATATGTATGTTAGTAGAACAAAAAATAAGTTTTGGAACCTACCTGTAATAAAAAATGTGAATAAACCTGTGAGTGAAATATGATGAACATGTGAGTGAAAATGTGAATGAACCTATGAGTGAAAATGTGAATGAACCTGTAAGTGAAAATGTGAATGGATGTATGATTGAACCTGTGACTAAATGTATGAATGAAAAATTGAAGAAGAAGAAAAAGGAAGGGTGCTAACACTACGTACCAACAAGGAGAGTTCATGTCCAACAAAAAGATGGGTTCACATCCAATTACAGAAAAAATAAAAAGAAGCAAGAGTCTTAAAATATTTTCAAGATGAGAGGAAGAATATGAGCGTATTTTAGACATAAAATTTTATTAAAAGTCATGTGATCAACATGTGTCTAATTTCTGTTAAATTATTAAACGGTGTTTAGGACGGAGGAGGTCTGGTGTAATGTGAGCTAAACAATTAATAAATTTTTTGTAGGGTGCAAAAAGGGAGGGATATAGAGTGAAATTTGAGTAAAACACAAGGATGCGAGTGTAATTTACTTTATTAATTAAATATATTTATTATGGTTTGCATGCATAGTTTTGTTTTATATTTGCAGTTAATTGCATAGTTTCAACATTTTAAATATATCAAAATTAATAATTAAAATTATTTATTTATTATTTTGATCACATAATTGATTATTATAATTAAAAAAATTGTTCCAGAAAAACTAATAATTTAATTAATGTATTATGTAAAATAGAAATTCATATAAGATTTAACAATTTAATCAAACCAAATATATATTCATGATAATTTTCTTAATTGTTTATATAATTTTGTCAAATTTGTATACATATTTTTTTTTGGAAAGTAATTAAAAATGAAAAATAAAAAAGGAAATAAAATCACAAGTAGAGTGATTAAAATTTGTGTGATTTAATTCACCTAAAAAATGGCAGTATGTCTTTTATTAAATTAATTTTGAAACTAAATATACTTTATAAATCAATTAATTTTCAATTAAATACTATTAACGCAATCAAATATGTTTAATAAAAATAATAAAATATTTAATATATCAATCAAATTTCAATTAACTATAATTTTTATCATATATTACTATATAAAATAATTATTTTTGAACTTAAAACTTTTAAACTAAATGTATTAACGTGACTGGAACAAACAATAACGGATAAGTAAGAATGCATATCTAGGTTTATCTATTAAAAATCACAATTTGATTAATAAAATTGAATTTACAAAATATAAAATTACTAATTCTCAATTCATAATTTTATAAATAAAAAGGTTCTTTTAGAGACTTATAAAATAGAGGTAAAAAATTTAAAATAATACAATTTAAATATTTAATTAACAAAAGGGTGTAATTTTTTCAAAATTTAGCAAAATGGTGCAGCCTTTCAGGCCTAAAATGGGGCGTGTTTAAACATGCCCAAAATGGGGCGTGTTTGCTCTGGTGGTGACACGTGACAGGCAAAAACAGGAGCCTAGGGTTTTCGTGGTGTTTTCGTAAATTTCGGAAGGTCATAACTTTTGACTGGGACGTCCGATTGACACGAAACCGACAGCCACGCGCTCGAAATTGAGAGGAGAAGGCCTAGGCAAGGGACTTGCCCGAAAAATTTTCCCAAACGAGGTCTCTAAGTGCCTCAAATTTGCAATTTACTCTTTAGAGCCCTAAAAAAATTTTTGTTTTCTGATATTTTATCTATTCAATTAGTGAATTGCAATCTATTCTTTATTTATCTAATTACTTCTCTTAATTTCAAGCGTTTTGACATAGAATACGTCTCCATCGGACATTGTTACGAGAAATTACGACTGTTCAAAGTTATATGCATCGTCGATATTGCAATCTAATTTTGTTCTGTTCAATTTTTTAAATTATTTTTGCAACCACGTTTTCACTTTTTAGGGTTTACGTTTTAGGGTTTCAGATTTTGGGTTTTGGGTATCGGATTTAGGGCTTCAGATTGAGGGTTTAGGGCTTAGGGTTGACGATTTAGGGTGTAGGGCTTATTGTTTTAGGATTTAGGGTTTATTCTTTCCCCAGTTTCCCTAGTGTTCTGATTCATTCTTCTTCTTCATTTTGCTTGCGGTTACATTGGTTGATGCTATACACAACACCAATCACTCTCTTCACTTCTCACTCTGCACTGAGAAAAGAAGCAAAACAGAGCAAGAAAGAAAACGTCTAATATGTCTTTCTCCCATTCACCTTCTTCATCATCTCATACTCATAGTCCTCAAAGTAATCCTTTAATCCCCACAAACTGCTCTCTAGAACTTGCGAAACTAATGCAGCAAACCACTTGTTACAATTGTGATCAGCGAGGACATTGTTCTTATTATTGTCCTTCCAAATCCCCCAAAACCAAACCTTTGTCTCATTTCTCAATCACCCATCACATTACACCACACTAGCACCATTCATTACTGGTAGTCATGGAAATCAGGGCCCCTCTCTGTCTCCTTTTGTTTCTGTTCAAGTTGATCTCTCCTCGAACTCGACGTAGTGACTAGTGAGCCATGGTGGCATGGTGGGCACTTAGCGGCGCAGTGGGCAAGAGAGTAAGGGTTCGAGTTCGAGGGTTTAGGCGCGTGGGCAAGGGAGAAAGGAGTAAGGAAGTAAGGTAGCAAAGTGAGAGCTAGATGGTCGTTTAGGCGCAGACTCAAATTTTACACTTTTTATAAAAAATTCAACATTTATATAGTGTAGATTTGACGATGCATATAACTTTGAACAGTCGTAATTTCTCATAGTAATGTCCAATGATGACGTATTTTATGTCAGAACGCTCGCAATTAAGAGAAGTAATTAGATAAATAAAGAATAGATTGCAATTCACTAATTGAATAGATAAAATATCAGAAAACAAATTTTTTTTAGGGTTCCGAAGAGTAAATCGCAAATTTGAGGCACTTAGAGACCTCGTTTGGGAAAAATTTTGGGACTTGCCCAAGCCTTCTCCTCTCAATTTCGAGCGCGTGGCCGCCAGTTTCGTGTCAATCGGACGTCTCAGTCAAAAGTTATGACCTTCCAAAATTTACAAAAACACCGCGAAAATCCTAGGTCCCTGTTTTTGCCTGCCACGTGTCACCATCAGAGCAAACACGCCCCATTTTGGGCGTGTTTAAATACGCTCCATGTTAGGCTTGAAAGACTGCACCATTTTGCTAAATTTTGAAAAAATTACACCCTCTTACTAATTAAATATTTAAATTGTATTATTTTTAATTTTTTACCATAAAATAGAAGATAAAACACAAGGTTGGTTGTGTCTCTTACATACACCCATCTTATAAAAGGACAAAATTAAAATATCTGCATAATATTCTAAATATCAAAAGAATATATAAAATCCAATTCTTGCTCGGGTCGTTATTTGAAACTATAATACATGATTTGGTCTAGATAATTAAGTCAACTCTAATAATGTATTTAATATTTAATTATTAATGTATCATCTATTTGTTTTATTAATAATATTATAATAACAATCAAATGTTTAATACGATTCAGTCTTAACAATTAAGTAAACTTTAATAACATATTTAATATTTAGTCATTAATTCTCATCAAAGAAATATATTTAGTCATTAAAGCATTATTTATTTATTTTTATTAATAATTAATAATATGGT
>PYAF01003195.1:174024-193977 GCA_007407185.1 Glycine tomentella
AGAGTTGATAACCATGGTTACCATCATATTATTATGATTGAAACATACACTTAATTGTGGAATTTACACAATAAAATTTAAATCAATTCACATAAGTGTATTTTACTATTGTAAAACATACATGTGCATAATTTTAATTAATTATCTCATAAAACAATTTAAATTAACATTAATTTATTCTAAATATTTACTGAATATTCTATATTTTATATTTATGTATAATTTCAAAAGTTTTAAATTCATCATGATTTATTTTAATATTTTAAACAAATATAAAACGATAATTAATTAAAATCCTAATTAATTGATTGTCCAATATATTTTAATTTCAGTTAATTAAGATAATTACGACCAATATAGTAATCATTCTTTGTATTTTTATTTCATTTGTGGTTTTTCTATGATTACATATACCAACATATTAAGGCTGAAGGCTTCCCACATGGTCATTTTTTTCAATTTCTTTCATTTGACTTGCATAAGACAACATATCATGATATTTAAAATGATTTGCTCTCATTGATGATATAAAATGATGTTTCTTATTCTATGTTATTTATGGAATTTTATTCTTTATGTTCATGACATATTTTGATGGCATTGACAAAGTTAAGCAATGAGTTATCTTTTCAATTATTTTTATTATTCTCAAATTCTTGTATTATCACAATAAAATTATATGTTGGTAACTTATTGGTCGAATCCAGAAACAGCATCTTTTCATATGAAAAGATAAGATTCAATACAATATTTCTTTCTCTTATCGTTACATAGCGAGGATTATCTGGATAATGGGGTACATAGTTTTATTTTTGGCATTATCATAATTTTTCTTTTACACTGTATTTTGTTTTTGCAACTCTTGATTATTGTATTTCATCTATACATGTTTGCCTTATAGATAAAAAAAAAGGAAAAAAATTGTTCAACTTTATGTTACAAATAATGATCCGAGCAAGAATTGGATTTCATACATTCTTTGACATTTAGAATGTCATTACATATTTAATTTTGTCCTTTTATAAGATGGATGTATGTAAGTGACACCACCAAAGTTGTGTTTTATTTTCCCTTTTATAGGTCTAAAAAAATCCCCTATTTTATAGGATTATGAATTGATAATTGTTGAAGACATAATTTGAATTTGAATTATTGTTTCTATTAGATAGGAACAGTTTGTTAAAATAGTATAGATAAGAATAAGTTTGAATTATTGTTTCCTTGTTTGAATTATTGTTTACTAATATTGTGCTCGGGTTGTTAACATTATTTGTATAAATATACCTCATTTAGAAGGTGAAATATGAATGAAAGTATGAATGAAAGAATGAATGAGTGAATGAATGAATAAGGAATTATTATTCCAAGTTATCTGTATCTGATTTTTGACATGGTATCAAAGTCATGACACCCTCCATGAATAAGAATCATTTTTCTTCCGCAATCATTTTTCTTCCGCTGTCACTAGAGTCTTTTTCTTCCCCATTCCATATCCAAATTATCTTTCTTCTTCACATTCTCAAACGTACATCTCCTTTTATCTTCTCGTATTAGTACCTGTATTCCACTTTTATTTCTCTCAAATCCCTAACTCCCTTCTTTAATGGGCGATTCTGATTCTAAAATACCCAACCATCTACCTCATCCTTAACCTTCACCTTCTCTGATTCCTCTACAAATTATGATTATTATTATCACAAACTCCATCTTTGCCTCGCATAACCTTTGCGTCTTCAGTCCCGGCTTGAATCCATTTGCACCTTATTGCATCGCCAATCACTCCTTTTTCCTTTCTCTTTCCTCTCGCTGACTTACAACCTTCCTTCCCTCGATGCAACCTTCCTACGTGAGTTGACACATCGTTCTAATGCCTCAATGCACTCGTTCTGAAGTCTCCACAAATCCGTTTTGAATCTTTCCCGTACCTCAGTTTTGAAGCCTTCATGCACGTTTTCCATTTGAAGGTCATTGATGTGAAGCTCGTTGCACTATTCTGAATCCTTCACAGATCAACCCTGAAGTCTATTGACCTGAACATGTGATTGTTCTGAATTCCTTCCTGTATCTCAATTCTCCATGCACATATCCCATTTGAAGGTCATTGATGTGAAGCTCGTTGCATTGTTCTGAATCCTTCATAGACCAGTCATGAAGTCTATTGACTTTAACATGTGATTGTTTTGAATCTCTTCCCATATCTCAATTCTCTTTCTACCTCACATAACTGAAGTACCTGCTGTGAACTATATTGAAGCACCTCCTGAACCTATTGCTGACCAAAACCGTTTCTAGAAGAGTATTTGAAGAAGTAATTGGCAAGTTGGGTGTGAACTATCTTGAAGCACCTCCTGAACCTATTGCTGACCAAAACCGTTTCTAGAAGAGTATTTGAAGAAGTAATTGGCAAGTTGGACATGATTGATATTCATGCACCAACTTGAGGGAGAGTGTTGAAGATAGAATTTGAATTTGAATTATTATTTTTGTTAGATAGGAACAGTTTGTTAAAATAGTTTAGATAAGAATAAATTTGAATTATTGTTTCTTAATATTGTTCTCAGGTTGTTAACATTATTTGTATAAATATACCTCATTTAAGAGGTAAAATATGAATGAAAGTCAGAAGGAGGCCTTCTTTGCCCTCCACCTAAGCTGCGCAGGAAAAGCCCAAAGCCAATCCCAGGAAACAGTGAAGCTTCATAGGGTCTTTCTGTCCAGGTGCAGGTAGTCGACCGGAAATGGTGCATCTAGATCGATTCCTAAGGCTGAATAAATGAATGAATAAGGAATTATTATTCCAAGTTATCCGAATTTGATTTTTGACAATAATTAATAATTTGTATCTTACAAATTCAATTTTGTTAATCAAATTGTGTTTTTTAATAGATAAAGTTAGTTGTGCATTCTTTTTTGTCTCTTATTTTTCGTTTCAGTCATGTTAATTAATTTAGTTTGAAAATTTTAAATTTCAAAAACAATTATTTGTATAGTACTATATAATAAAAATTATAACTTACTAAAATTTGATTGGTATATTGAATATTTGATTGTTTTAATTAGACATATTTGATTGCATTAATAGTGTTTGATTGATAACTAATTGATTTATTAAGTATATTTAGTTTCAAATTTTTTTTAATTAAAAGACATGCTACCAGTTTTTTAGGTGAATTGAATAATTTTTTTATCATTCTACTTGTGATATTTTATTTCAGTGTTAATTACTTTTCAACAAAAAATTATCTATAGAAAATTTGACAGAATTATATAAAAATTAATAAATTTACCATTGGTATATATTTGGTTTAATTATATTATTAAATCTTATATAATTTTATTTTATATAATACCTTAGTTAATTTATTAATTTTTCTGGAACAATTTTTATAATTACAATAATCAATTGTCATGTGATTAAAATAATAAATAAAATATTTTATACATTAATTGCAATATATTTAAAACGTTTAAACTATGTAATTAACTATAATTATAAAATATAAAAATATGCGTGCAAAACATAATAAAAAAATTTAATTAACAATACATAATTTGTATCTTACAAATTCAATTTTGTTAATCAAATTGTGTTTTTTAATAGATAAAGTTAGTTGTGCATTCTTTTCTGTCTCTTCTTTTTTGTCTATTATAGTTAAACAATTTTACTCAATTTTTATTATTCTAAATCAAGCATGCAAACAAACAAAAAACTAATTAACTTTTTTAAAAGAAAATTAAAAGAGGTGAAATGGATCTTACTTAGGATAATACTTTAAATAATATAAATTTTCTGGAATATGTATATATAAAAATATATTTATTTATTGAAATATCTACTAAAATACATTTATTTAAATTTAAACTAAATAATTAATAATATATTAAAATTTAAATCATAATTATTAGTGCACAAGTCTAACTATCATGTCATGGCATGCTAACTCTTTACTCCTAGAAGACTTCACCTTGAGCGATTAGCGTAAGTACATCCCTTAATATAGTCACACCTTGATCATTCTAGGAGACTCGAATTAACTCGACGGAGGAAGTGTGTTTTATCGAAAATGGATGAACATGGGTAGTGACTTACCTCCAGTAAGGCTTGCAACAACCTTAACCTATTTAGGGATTTACCCACTCATCCATTCTATAGGTGCTTTCACTGTTAGCCATCATCGACAATTCCCAACACTAGGTTGAGGGCCTTCTTAGCACCTCCAACTAACGTGTTACTCACATGCAATGCCATTCATCAATGCATACAAGTTATGATCATTCAAATTAATATCATACATCATCACAAATTCATTCATCAATATTGACACCATAAAAGGTTATAATATCATAGATTCACCATCCATACGTTCATCACACTCATGAACCCACCTATAGTTCAATAAGCATAACAAGACATTCCAATACTTTGAATTATTGCAAACAACTTACCAAAAACTCATATGAATGTGAATTTCATGATCTCAACATAACATCAACTCTAATCATAAAACAATATCATCTCAACCACATCTCATATCATCATTAATAATTCAACCAACACAACTCAAGACATTCATCATTTAACATGCTTATGAGAATTTCTTACTATAATAATTAAGACATATACATGCATCATCACTTCAAACATATTAGTATTTATATAAAAGTCTTTATGTAGTTACTCAACATAACATATCATAATAATCTTATATTAGTTCGTAAAATAAAGTTAAGTACAAAGTAATAGCATGACATCAACTTCATACATCTCATAAGTTTATCATTCACATCTTGTTCAATTCCACATCAAGTCATCATTCATATCTTTCTCACCATCCATGAACTCTCACATAATTTATCCACACCTCATGAGACTTTTCACTCAACAAGATCTCATAATCAAACACCAAATCTCAACATATGAATATGAACAAACTTGCACAAAAGGAATTCAAGAAATAAAAAAGAGTCTTAATGTCTTTCTTATAAATTTCATAAGCTTAGGGGTAATTCAAATGAAAAATTAGAAGAGTTTAAGATCCATTTTTGTATCAGCGAGCTTGGAGTTCGCCACGATGAAACAAGGACCAGAGACCTAACTTAAATGTTCACTATAGCTTAACATAATCCCGCTATAGCGAAAATATGTGATTTTAGCCACGATGAAAATTTTAGCAACAGCGAAAATAATTTTAGCCATGGTGAAACAAGGTCTGCAGAATCACAATTTTTCGCTATTCTTGCCCTTCTTGGAAGTTCCAATCCATATCCAACTCAAATCTTTCATTTTCAAACATGAACATTGAATTAAAACACCATTAATAATCTAAAACAACGATCCAACACATCAAACATAAGATGAAGAAAAGAAGGAAAAAGAAAAGGAGACTTTGGGTCCAAGATGCAAGTTTTTCCTCATTCGTGCAACAATTATACATCATCCACACCACCAAAACCCCTAAAAGCCAACACAAATCACATCATAACTTGAAAGAGAACACTTTTATGAAGCTTTGAAAAGTGTCCATGGAGGAAAATGAAAACGGAGGATGATAAGGCAAAGAGAAAGGTCTCTTACCTCTGAAATTAGTCCAAATTTAAAAAAAAAAAATCTCAACCACAAGGTCCTTTGTACTGGGGTTTCAAGGTCTCACACTCTCTAATGGTGGATTGTCTTAGAGAGGAAGAAAAGAGTGAAATCAGAGTGTTTGTGTTGTGATTTAGATTTGAATCAATAGTTTTGAGTTTATGATGTGTTGCTTGTGTAGTTGCTGGTAAGACGCTCATGGTAAGGGATTAAATAAAGTAAAAATAAAAGGGACTTAATAAGAGTTGAACTCATGACCTTTTATTTATAGACAAAGTAATAAACTATTAAGATACTTACTTTGCTAAGTTAATTTTATAAACAGTATTTTACATGTATCATTAGTCACAATAAAATAATTTTTGGAATTATAACATTTATAAATTAATAAAATATTTAATATTTAAATATATTTAATATTAAATATTACATTTGTTTTTATTATAAATTTTATTTTAATATAAATTAATAAATTATTATATATGAAAATTTGTTCAAATTTTACTATAATTTTAAAAATTACATTAACTAATATATAGATTATTTAAAAAAATTATTTTATGTAATTTATACAAATCACGTAAATTTAAAATAATATTTAAATAATCTAAATTATAAATTTATTAAATTTTATAATTAAAATTAAAATTTTTATCATTTACATAATTTTTATAAATTACATCAAATAATTTACATATTAATTTATATAATTTTCTTTATTTATATAATTAGTATTAAAAAACTTATTTACTAAATAATTTTTTATAGTAAAATGAAAATCTTAACATGTAAGTTTCCTAAAAAATTAAATATTACAATTTTATTAATTTATATAATTAGAATCCGACTGAAAAGATATATACTCGTATCAATTATATGTAAAAAAATGGTCGACTCACTTAGGATCCGGCTCACTCGAGTTGTACTCATGGTGAACTAAGTTAACTTGCGGGTTACTTAAAAAAAATAAACTCACTTTGATTCTTGAACATTCATTTTTTAAAACAAATGTATGTGAACCTCACAATAATACAAGTCATCCCAACTATGTTGGCACTGCCCACGCTAACGATCCTCGACCACATACCAAGAAAAGTTATTCAAATAAAAGAAAAGATGTATATAAAAGACATGGATGAGTATGAACCAAACCCATGCAAAACAAAACTATGTGAATCTATAATTTGGCAGGCCTATTCAATTTCCGTTCAACTCTATTGCAACAAAAGGTGGGGTGGAATCCCACCAACATAAATCCAAAAAACTATAAGCAAGGGCAATAAGAGTGTTTGGACAAGAGTTTTCCTCTCAACAAATATGTCTAATGATGTGTAAAATAATGTTGCACAAGGACAAGTAAAGTCTATGCAATAGTATCATGGACTCAAAAGTCCAAATATCGTACCTTTGAGACCAATTGTGTTCCTAAATAATTCAAATTGCATAAACTAAATAATTTGGGGATTTTATCTTATGTTTGAGATTGTTTACTAATTACGTCAAAGAAATATAAATTAAGCTAAGCAATAGCTTTTGAGAAAGAAATGTATGAATGAAGACAAACCTGGATTATGAATCCTCATATACCAATTTTCTCCTAATTCTAATTATAATTAAGAATCCTAAGTTAATGATTAATTGTTGGTTGCGTTTGAAGATAATTATCATCCTATGGTCAATGTCTAAAAATACTTTTCCCCCTAAATTAATTTGCAATTGATCATTGTGATTTAATTTAGGGTTAAAGATAAATTATAGAGTTTTGTAAAAAGTAAATTCATGCTACCAATTTGATCATGTAAGATTTATGAACCCTATAGTTCTACAGGTCAGTTAACTACAAGAAGATGGTCACTAACAAATAATCAACTATAAATCAGAGTGATCAATTCTAATATGAAAGTAAAGACAATAAAACAATACAATTAAATGAATAACATTGAAGAACTATACTAAATATGGAATAAGAGTACATGAGTACAACTACATCATATCACAACTCAAGAAACACTCTCAATGTTTCATGAGACAAAGACAAGATACTCATATCACAACTCAAGAAGCACACATTTAGTTTATTTTTCAATCAACTTAACCTTAGCAAAATTTTAGCATGCATAATAGTGAGGCATCACAAAGTGTAATGGGGCTAATGTGCAATGAAAGGTGGGTACTTAAGAAACAGGATAAAGAAAGGCTCCAAGAATCAACCTGTACTCAGTGACATAATACTCAAGGGGGAAAACTTTTATTCTCTGCATTGAACACATCCCATAACTCATTCTTTTAAAATCATGCTTCTCTTTCTGGTTACTCAACAAACTTTTATTATACCTTTTTTAAGGCCTTTTTCTTGCCTTGTTTTTATTTCTATTGTCGAAGGAGAAGCATCATGAGATAAATCATTGTTCTACACAAAAACTAGCATTCAGTTATGCCCTCTATTTTTTTAAGTCACCAAGTACCAAATCATTAAACTTTCAACATAGTAAGGTAACAAAGAAGATACCATTTCAACTCAAAGAGTGCAACTAGGGGGTTCATTTCAACAAATATTCTGGGTCTAAGAACAAAGCCTAAGAATTGCCTAAACCAATTCAGTGCACACATGAAATCACTCAAAGATATGTATTTCAAGATAAACCAAGTGCATATCAATTCAAGTAGATCATACATCTCACACACAACAAGATAAAGCTCATAAATTATTTAAATGGTTCAAGCCCAAAGGAATTGTTCATCCAAGGATTTCTGCTAATGTTTTACTTCTGTGGAAAGGTCTTACAGTGAAGTGATGAATTCAAAAACACATTATTTTGTTTTATTATTTTTTTTAACTGAAGGGACTCTATAATTTTTTTCTCTAAAATAACAGAAAAACCATTGTAAGTCAAGAACAAAATATCACATAGAGGTCATCAACAAGAACATCAAGTTGTTGGCCAATGACATAATAAGAACACCCACTGTACTACAACAAGCTACAATGCAATGTCCCCAGTGCACAAAGACAACAAATAGAAAATAACATAGAAGGAAAAGTACATTGGAACACATGAAGATAAAAAAAAAAAGAACACTTAAGAGGGAGGTGCACCTCCGTGAAACTGGTGCTGAAAGTATCCATCCAAGCAAGTTTGAACCATTGCTTTGTGAGTGTTCATACGCTCCTGCAAGTCGTCAAGATGAGTCTCCATAGTGGAATAGTGAGACTAGATGTATTTCTCCATCTGATCAAAACGAGCATAGATCCCTACCCTTATCTCATCTAAGTTGCCATAAAGGCCTTGCATGTCAAAAGCATAGGGAAGAGGTTGCTACTGATACCGAGGCTCTTGATAAGGAACCTCCTCCATTGTAGGGTCCTAGGCTGCTCTTGCATGACCTCATCATGTTGTGGCACTTCTCAAGCTGTTGTTGTGGCTACTCCTACGACAATGGTAGCTCAATGAGGATATGCATTGCCCTCCTGGCAGATGTAGCGAATGGCCATAAGAGTGGGTCAACCAATGACAAACGTGAAAACAATGATGAACACACACAATTAACCAACAAGGAAGGTGAATTGGATACAATAGAAATTTTTAAAAATAGAGTAAAGATCATATCACAAGTTTTCCCTTGTTAAAACAGAAACTTTCAATCAATCAAGTTTCACCCTACACTTCAAGCAATTGCAACAAATATTTCAGTTGATCTTGAAAGAGATTAACCACAAGATACGAAAGTTTAAGATAGTAAGAATCGGAATCAAGAGAACACCAAATTTATACTGGTTCACCCCTCAAAATAGAAGCTACATCCAGTGTCTTCTAACCAAACCTGATTAGAGTTCCACTAAATCAAAATCTGTTCTTTACAAGCTTTACAAGTGATTACCTTTATCAACCCTAGATAAAGAACTGAAATCTAAAACCCTATTAGACTTCTAATCACAAAGAACCAGAGAACACTACCCTGTTCTTTCCTCTAGAGAACACTACTTCAGAAAAAACTCTAAAGAAACTCTTTGATCTTAGTACTTACAAGAATTAAAAGAAACAAGTCAATTCATAGTAAGAGTTCAAGAGAGACACAACCTTATGATCTTCAGAGGTTGAATGAATGAATTTTACCAAGCAAATTCAAATTGGATGAATACTAATGTTGAAAAGCAGCTCTCTTGAAAAACTTTTGAAGAATCTTGTTCAAAACACTATGATCAATGAAGCATGAGTTCTTGGGTTTTGAAACAAGATGTATGAGACTCAAAAAATCTTTTTCTCAGACTTTGAAAGCTTCCCGAGTAATGAGTAATTCGTAAAATCAATTTCTGTGGATTAATGCAAATGTTCAAATCCAACAATTTTTTTTATAGAAAACAGATTTAACTGCATGTAATTGATTAAAACATTACGTAATCGATTATTTTAACCAAAGTAATCGATTAATATACAAAATAACCAATTAAAGTGTTCTTAGCACAATCTGGAAAAGATTTATGAACAAAGTAATTGATTAAAATGACCTGTAATAGATTAAGGTAGTTAGTCTCAAAATTGAAATAAGCATGTGTAATCAATTACGATTGAGTGGTAATTGATTAAGGCAGTTAGTATTCTTTTGTGTTTTTGTGTTGTGTAATCGATAACGATTTGCTTATAATCGATTAAAGTGTTCTTCATGGCTTTTTAATAGATTACACAAGCTGGTAATCGATTAAAGTAGTGCACAAATGCATTTTCAAAAACTTAAACCATGATAATTTATTTCTAAATGCAAACATGTAACCTTTTATGCTTTTCTTAAATCATGTATGCATGTTTATGCAAATGCAAGGATCACAAGATAAGCCTCTTGAACAACTTAACAAATTACAAAAGCCTTCAATTGAATGGCATGTAAAAAGCTAAAATCCTTTAAGCAAATGGCTTCATCCTTGATTTGATCCTTTTTTCAGCTCCCCCTGTATCCAACAAAACATTGTAATGAGAGAACCCACAACGATGTGGCCAGCATGTTCTCCTGAAGTCTGCTTCTCTGCATCGATATATGACATACATATAACTGACATTACATTGATATCCCTTAAGCATGTCGTGGATTACGTAAACATCTTTGTAGGTAACCACTCAATCACTCTTCTTGTGGCCATGGATGGAACGTGATAACCACCTGTGAAAGGCTTGCAAGATAAGCTCCTTGATCTGGCTAGCCTTTGCATGGTTGGGCTTGTGGTATAATTATTTGATGTGTGGAGAATTGACTTCATGGGTCCTTTCACCAAATATTTTAGTTGTGCTGCAAGCATATTATTTTGAGGCATTTCAAGGCACCTAGACAAAGCACCAATGCACTGATAATTACCACATGACCTGACATAATAATTTGCATCCCGCTGAAGGGCACGTCAAAAGAAGAAACATTGAAGGACCTTGAGAGCTATCCTTGTAGGACCATGGTGGCCCCTAACGTTCATACCATGACAGTGCTAGAGAATATAACTTACCTCCTTGTAAGGCACATAATGTCTTACCATATCATCCTAGAAACCTTGTAGAGGTAGGGGTCACCCAGAAATATTGCTTGGCTTATACCATCACCCTCTTCTTCTCCTGAAATTTGAACTTAGGTGGGAACACCTTGCATGCTAAATAGTTGACAATGTCAGCATACCAAGGTACTCCTGGTAGAGCAGCTACAACAAGCAAGTGTTCATCAGGGAATGTCTCATGTATTGCTTCGTCATCAACAATTTGTCTCATAGAGAGGTCAATGCGAGACAAGTGGTTAGCTACCAAGTTTTTTGACCCCTTGTCCTTTATCTCCAGGTCAAACTCCTGAAGCAACAATATCTACCTGATGAGCCTAGGTCATGCCTAGAAGTATAAAAACTTGATAGTAGAATGGTTAGTGTAGACAATGACTTTAGACAAAAATAAGTAATGCCTAGAAGTTCATTTTCAGTAGAAGTGTAATTTTTATGGGCCTCATCTAGCATCCTACTGGCATAATAGAAGGTTGAAACACCTACTTTCTTCTTTGGCCTTAAAATTTCCCCCCACAGCTGTGTCACTAATCACACATTAATTCAAATACCAATGACCAATGACCAATGGGGGAAAACAATCATAGGAGCATTAACCAAGTGTTTCTTTCAACAACTTAAAAACACTTAGGCACTTACCAGAAAAGAAAAAAATGGCCTCTTTGGCTAGGAGGCCATTCATCAGTTTAGAAATTATTGGAAAATCCCTCATGAACCTCTTGCAAAAGCCAACATGCCCAAAAATCTCCTCACCACCTTAACACATTTGGCAGAGGAAATTTTGCAATCACCTCCACCTTGGGTGGATCAACCTCAATGCCAGTAAAGGACACCTTGTGTCCAAGCATAATGCACTCACAAACCATGAACTGGCACTTTTCCAAATTTAACACCAATCTTGTCTTCATGCACCTTTTCAAAATTGTATTTAAATTTTTCAAACAAATGTCAAAAGATTGACTACAAATAGAAAAGTCATCCATAAATATTCCAATACTCTTTTCAATCAATTTAGAGAAAATAGCCATCATACACCTTTGAGAAGTTGCAGGAGGATAACATAAGTCAAAGAGCATAAGTCTATTTGCAAATCTCATTGGTTTGACATTGCTTTGAGCTTGGAGGAATATCAGTATTTCCTCCTCATCACTACTTAATTCCCAATCCAAGTCCTCATCAGTAAGAACTCTTTATAAGGGGTCCTCCATTCCCACACCTGGAAATTAGGCCTATACCAAAGCGTCAGTAGGAACTCTATCCTGAAAGACATTATAAGTAAGAAAAGAGGAAAGCTTTTTCATAGTATCAAAAAAGTTAAAAATGATTTGCTTATCACCTATCCTAAGGGTAAGCTTTCCTTGTCTTAACCTCTATTAACATGTCACGAGCATTCAAAAATGGACGCCCCGGTATGATCGAGACGTCCTCATCCTCTTCCATATCTAGCACCACAAAATCACCTGGAAAGATGAACTTGTCCACCTTAACCAACACATCCTTAAATATGCCCTTGGGTTAGACAATAGACCTATCAGCAAGCTACGGGATGATGTTTGCAGGCTGTGTTTCTCTCATGCCTATTTTCTTAAAAATCGAGTAAGGCATTAAGTTAATGCTTGCCCCCCAAATCACACAAGCATTTCTCAAAGTGAGAGTTTCCTATAGTGCAAGGGAGGATAAAACTCCCAATGTCCTTAAGCTTAGGGGGAAACTTTGTTAGTATTACAACAGAGTATTCCTCAGAAAAGCCAATAGTCTCAAATTCTATCACTTTATGCTTGTTTGAAATGATTTCTTTTAAAAATTTAGCATAGTTTGGCATTTGAGCTATGACTTCAGCAAAAGGAATGTTGATATGAAACTTTTAATCATTTCTAAAAAGGCAAAAGAACCGAAATGGTGTTTTTTTACAAAATATTTACCGATAAGGGGCTGTTTCACAAATATTTACAGAAATGGGGCTGTGTGACATAAACTATTTACAAAACTGGGGCTGTGTAACATGCTTGGATTAGGCATGTTACAGCAACCCCAATTCTATAAATAAGGCCCCCCCAGTTCCTTCATATATTGGCTTCCAGTGTTCTCTGCCTCTGCTAAACTGCCATCATTCTGGTGTTTTTTCATTTTTTCATAGATTTTTGAAGGTGTTGTTAGTGACGAGAAACATGAGTTCAGGTGGTAATTCTGTTCGCGTTGTCTTATATTGGAATGGAAGAAAATATCAAGGCCAACAGGGTGTCATTTTTGAAGGGGAAACACGAGGAACCTCTGTGCGACATACGTCAACCCTGAGTGAATTGCATGAAAAGATACGGCAAAAATTACGTCTGAATATCAATCAGTCAATCACTTTACTGACTGGAAGATTATGGCAACACGAGAAGTTCATGGGGTTTCAAATAATGGATGATGAAGACATGGAGTTGGTACTAGAAGAATTTTCCAACCAGGGAAGGAAAGATTTTTTGGAGTTGTTTGTGGATATTACAGAAGTTGAGGAAGTTGCTTTACCCATCCAGGCAGTTCCACATCGTACATCATCATATGCTGCTGGAGGGCCATCGTATGCTGCTGGAGGGGCACCATTTGTTGGTGGAGAGGTAAATGTGTCTCAGGAGGATTCACATGACCCGACTTGGGTCATGGATGAGGATGAAGAGGATGACGATGATGAAAATATCGCAATGGAAGATCGACTTCTTGAGGAGGATGCTAGTGCGTCGGATGAGGATGAGGATGCTGGTGTGCATCAGGAAGATGTTAATGTCGGGCCATCTGAAACTTGTCATCATGCGGAGGGTGGTTCAAGTCAACCAGAACAAGGTAAATTAGCTAACGATGTGAATTAGAATGTTTTGTCATTTAATTTGTTTTATATTGTTTATTAATATGCTTTTTAATGTCCATTAAATGATGTTATTTTGTTAGGTTAAATAAGTGTATCCTGTTTAACCGAAAGTGTGCAGGGTTTAGATGGTTTGGTTGGGGTTTGGTGCGTTGTGTTGGGTTTAGGGTTTGGTTGGGGTTTATGGGTTGCTGTTGAGGTTTAGGGTTTGATTGGGGTTTAGGGTTTGGGTATTTGGGTGAGTGGTTAGGGTTGTCTAATTGTTTTTAGCTGATATCGTTACTGAAACTGACGTTCAATGTGCAGCTGCTGAGGCGATTCCTTTCTGGCAAGGAATTCCTCATTATACATATATTGATTGGAGTTACCCACCCGAACAAGACTCTTTTAGCGGTTCTGGTTCGGGTTCGGGTTCAGGATCAGTGCAGGGTCCGTGGCAACTAGGGGATGATTTGTTTGTGAAACAAGAATTTGACTCGAAAAAGGAAGCACAATTAGCAGTGAAGCATAACTTGATGAAGGAGCATCAAGAAGCAATTATGGTTGAGAGCAAGCCTGACAAGTTTTCCATGAAGTGTGTTGCGTATACTGAGGGTTGCCCATGGAGGGTTAGGGTTATTAAACCAGTTTTCCGTGAGAAGTGGGTTGTTTCAAAATGGGGTGGAAAACACACTTGCTTGAATGATCATATTTCACAGGGTCACAGACAGCTTGATGCTGACGTAATTGCCTCACTGGTTGTTGGTATGTTTTAATTTACTGTGATGCATTTTGAAGACATATTTGTTTTCAAAGCATGTTGTTGATGTGATTGTTCAATTTTTTTTAGGAATGATTAAGGAGGAACTATCAGTGTCAATCTCATTAGTTCAGGAGAGGATTACCAACACATTCGGATTTAAAGTTTCTTATCGAAAGGCCTGGTATGCGAAGCAGAAAGCAATGGCAATGGTTTATGGGGACTGGGTAGAATCTTATGCATTCTTGCCCAGGTGGTGTAACTACATGCTTCGTTTTGGACAGTGTTGTGAGGCATTTAACCATTGCAAACCCATCATTCAAGTTGATGGCACTCATTTATATGGAAAGTATAAAGGAAAACTGTTGGTTGCCACAACTCAAGATGGGAATAATGAATGTGTTCCTTTGGCATTTGCTGTTGTTGAGGGGGAGACGTTGGAAGCTTGGAGTTACTTCCTTTCAAACATTCGCTTCCACGTTCTCGCATGCAAAATATATGCCTCATTTCGGATCGCCACTGGAGCATGATATCTGCTGTTCAAAGTCATCCTGGTTGGCAACCACCTTTTGCGCATCATGTGTTTTGCCTGCGCCACATTGTCAGCAATTTTAATCAAAGATTCAAGGATGTAAGACTGAAGAAGGCCCTCATGAATTTAGGTGAGTCAAAACCTTGAAATTGATCATACTTTTGGTTTAGAAAACTTTGTAAACAGAATTATGTTGATTTTGTTTTATATGATGTTGCAGGTTATACACCCTCTACGGTCGACTTTGACATCGCATTTGCAAGATTTTGTGATAGCAGTCCTGAGGTTGCTGAATGGATTGATTCCATCCCCAAGGAGAAATGGACACGTGCATATGATGTAGAGGGGAGAAGATACGGCCACATGACAACAAATTTGGCTGAATCAGTTAACAAGGTGCTAAAGGGAGCCAGGAACATGCCTATCACGGCTCTTGTGAAACACACGTACACCCGAATGGTTCAGTATTTCGTAGACAGAGGTGAGGCGGCCGCCGAACAACTTCAGCATTCACAACAATATTGCAAAAATGTGGTTGAAGCAATGAGGAGTAATCAGTCATCGGCTTCAGGGCACCATGTACACAGATATAACGTTGCTCGAACGTTATTTCAGGTGGATGATGGGTGCGAGAAGTCATATTCAGTGTCCCTTGCCGATCGGGTTTGTCAGTGTGGGAAGTTCAAGGCTTTCAAATACCCATGTAGTCATGCCGTAGCTGCTGCTTTACATGTGCGCCAAAATCCTTTTCAGTACGTGGACGACGTCTTCCTTGTAAGCAAGTTGGTGCAGGCATATTCAGTGCCATGGCAGCCAATAGGTAATGAATGGGCCATTCCACCGGCCGAAGGTCTAGTCATCATACCTGACAGTTCGATGCTGCGAGCCAAAGGTCGTCCCAGGTCCACTAGAATACGTAACGAGATGGACGAAGTTGAAACATCCCAGAGACGTATGAGGTGTGGCATTTGTAAGCAAGTTGGGCACAATCGGAGAGTTTGTCCTAGCCGTGGGGGGACTTCATGATTTTCTGAGTGGTTGTATGTCTTTATAACGTTTTAATAGTAATCATGTTTGATTTTTTGGTTTTCTGATAATGTATGCATTTGATGTAACAATATGTTGATTACATGCAGTCAAAGAATGTCTGACATCATACGCACAACTTGGGCGTGGTTGAAGATGCCTAACTTGGGCGTCATTCAACACGCCCAACTTGGCCCAACAAATACGCGTCATTCAATTGGCCCAGCTTGGGCGTGATTGAACATGCCCAGCTTGGGCGTGACTGAACACACCCAAGTTGGGCGCCATTAAGCCCTATATAACTCGCATGCTCGGCACCCAAATTTCAGTGTGCATACGATGACATTCTTAGGAGAAACCAGCAGTCAGAACATTGGTAATTCAAAATTAGCGTTCATTTATCCGAATGGATCAACGAAGCACGACGAAACATGGGTTTCTTTCCTATGTGCAACTCCAATTCCTATGCGAGTTCCTTATGACTGTTCGTTTCAAACCCTGAAGAGAAGGCTGCAGCAAACCCTAATTCTGCCTGATGGCCATGTTGTTGACAACATCTACTATCGACAACCGTCTCTGCATGCAGGTCAACACTATTTCCTTATTTCTGTGGCACTCATAAATGATGATGATGTTTGCAGAATGTTAAGGTGCAGTGACAATATGTCGAGTGCTGGGCCAATTGAAATTTTATGTGCCATCCACAGAACACCCGATGGCATACTCAACCTACTCCAATCCACAATCGTTCCAACGCATGATGCAATGATATATTACAACGGAAAGTGGAACATACCCCGAAGAGCCGGTTCTGTGGGTTATGCCTTTACTGGAACAAATCCAATACGATTTCAAATTCCTTCTGCATGCACCATGGAAAGACTGAAGGCTGTCATCAAGGAAGTTGCGCCGGTTGGATTTCCCCCTGATGGGATTCACATGTCACAATTAGTGAGAAAATTATTTTTCCGACAACCACGCCATGCACAATATTCGACCACCACAATCAAATATCAGATAAAAGAGTTGACAAGCGACGAAGACGTGTTGAAGATCATAGCAGAATCGAACTACTGGAAACGTTTTGGTCCTATTGAAATTTTAGCCATTTTTAGCAAACCGGACATGCAGATGGAATGAGAAATGTCCACTGAATATGTGGTTTTACATTATTGTTCTTATTACAAATGAACGTTCTGTGTAGGGTTTATGGATTCCTGTTTAGTTTTTAGGCCTCATAGTGTGATTAGGGTTAACGTCTTCGGTTACAGACTTAGGGGTAAGGCTTTACATAAACTTCACTAATATTGAGTAATTAGTTTTCCCATTCAAGTTTTGCCTTGGCAAGCACTTCCTTAGCTGCAATTTTCTTTGCTTGTCTCTGTTCACTTTGCTTCGTTGCCACTTCCTTGCCAAACACCTGTGATGATGACAGATACAATCAACCTGAATAATACTAAATCGGGCTGAGGTGTAGGGTGTTTCAAGCTTTGTGTTGAATTCGTGCATTCCACGACAATTATAAGCTAACTAATACATACACTGAAAAATAAATAACACAAACAAATGTAACATACATAATAGTTACAATACACATAATTAAAATAAATGGTACAAACGAATGCTACAAGCAAGCAACTAAAACTAAGACGGTGGTGGCCACTGTTGCCGACGCGCTTGCCTATCAGGTTGCCTCCGTCTTCGAGGTCGCTGTGAATTGCTTGCCTCTACGGGGTCTGGCTGAGACGGGCCTGGCTGATAAGGATCTGGCCGATACATGTCTGCCTCGAAAAATCCTGTGTCATACGATGGGACATACGGAGCTGGACATGGAGTGCCATGCTCTGCATATACTGGCATAGCATGCTTAGCAGATTGGGGAACATATGGCGCATCTGATGCCCAACTCCCACAGCCTGTAGTGCTCATATCAAAATCCATGAGCATCTGTTCCACATTCGTATGCATCCAACCAGCGGGCGCATCCCCAAAGCCGACATCTGCACCGTATGCGTCCGCTGGTGTAGGCACATCCGCAGAATAATAGGAGGCACTATGCTCAGTACCATCATGATAGAACACCTGACTCCCATATGTCGACGACACATCTGGAGGCCTAAAAGTACCAGCAGCGGCAGGCCCGGGATCAACAATGGGCTCAGGCACCTGCTGAATAGGTCTCCGTCGACGCTCCAGACCACGTCCCTCCCTTCTGCGACGACCAACTTGAAGAGACAATTGTGGCTTCTCCTCAAGCTGCGTCTCTGGAGCTTCTGGTCCAGACTCCACCACATGACAACTTTGTCTGACGACAGACATTAAGCGACCCAACTCCTAATGCGCCCAATCAAAGTCGAACGTCGCCCTATTCTGCCTATGTATGGCGAAGTATAGCATCTGTATCCCATCGACCTATAAATTGAAATTCAAATATATAAACATCATTGTCAACTATGTCAATTATGATAATTAATGTAACTAAAAAAAATATTAATGAAAACGAAACTTACACTACGACCCATCTTCGCATCCTCCTTTGTGATAAACCGCTTCCCATTTTCTCTGTACCATACCATGTACTCATGGTTTGGTGACATTTGGCCCTGGATTGGGGGGGGGAGGTCGATGTGCTGCTCCCTTTGCCGCCAGCGATTCAGAAATGGTCTGAGCTTACGCACCCAATTTTTTTTTCATTTTCCACAAAGTGAAAAGTCGTGCACACCCTTCAGCTTCATGGCAGGACGTGGGATTGGCTGATCCCTCCCAAATTGTCGCATGCATCTGTCGGGCTGGGCAGCTTCAACTGTGTGGTCCCCCCGACGCCTTGCCACGTCGAGTCTTTAGTAGTCGTACTGTGCCCTCGTTCCACACAGATTGTGAAACATGGGTGCGTTGCGTACGCCTACGCAGAGCGCCCCATCTGTACGGGGTAGGAACCACATAAGATGTCGGATCCATCGACTCAGCCTCATGATTGGATACAGAGCGCGACAAATCAGATCCAGATAAATCGGCCATGTTATCAGTAACTTCATACACCAAAAATAAAAACCCATGTTAACAATTATGTAAAATTCACAAATCATTAAAACAACAAATTTCTAAACACTAGACCCCATTCGGCCTACAACCATAAACCCTAATGACCGCACCCGAACCCTGAACCAAACCCTAATCCATGCAACCAGAACCATGACACCAACCCTAAACTCAACCCTGGACTAAACGTCACATACCTGGCCAACCAAACACTAAACCCTAAACCCTAAACAATACAAGGCCAAACAACCCATAAACCCTAAACCGCACACCATCGTCACATGACCATGAAACCCAACAATACCCCCAACCCTAATCCAAACGTCAAGTAACCATGCCCACCAAACCCTAAACCATTAATCACAATCGAATATCACATCATCAAACCATAAACACTACCTAACCATGCCCAGCAAACCCTAAATTTTAAATTCTAATCATTTTAGCGAAACAGTACAATACCAAACACCTAAAGAATTTTCTATCCACCTAAATTTATGTCACTAACAAATTAACATCATCCTAACATTTTTCTAATAAATAAATCTTAAAGCCTAAACTAAAACAATTATCAACTAACCTAACATCTATTGTGCTAAAAAATAAGTACATGCATCATTAACAATATAAATAACTAATTAAGAACAAAATCACTAAA
>PYAF01003195.1:200378-226072 GCA_007407185.1 Glycine tomentella
CGTGGCATGGCAGAACCATCTGCCCTGTATAACACATATGGCGCGTGTCGCGCCACCCTTCAAGTGGGTCGCGCCATATGCCAGAACAGCCATAAAACTTGCATTTTTAAGCACCTTTCACCGGCTTTCTAACCTGAATCCCCGCGCTATCGCGCGGGGTTAAGCGCCGAAAAAGAAAAAGGATAAGGGTCCTTACACACACATTCTAAGTTTGTTTGTAAAAGAAGGATTAGGAGTGTGAAAGATGGGGTGGACAATATACGGGATTATGCAGCATGTTGGACAACAACACCTAAAAGGGTAGAAAAACTTGAGGAGACTATTAAACAATTGTGAATCACTATCACAAAAAAGTTATGTTTAGATTGTCCATCTAGATGGAATTCCACTTTCAAGATGCTTGATATTGCTATATGTTATAAGGATGTGTTTTATGTTAAAGCAACATGAAGCTCAATACACTTTTTTGTCAACTGATTCACAATGGCAATTTGCAAAAGATGTTTGTTGGAAGTTGGAATTGTTTAATTATATCACATAAATGATTTATGGCTCTAAATACCCAATTGACAACATGTTTTTTCCTAAGATTTATGAGATAAAGATGGTAATAAATGAATGGATTAAGCCCCTTGATCTAGTATTCAAAGTATGGCACAACAAATGTTAATCAAATTTGAAAGTTATTGGGGTGTCATCCATGATGGGATTTACTTGTATTTTAGATCCAAGATACAAAATTGAATTGATTGAATATTACTTTAATAGATCGTATAAGTTTGATTCTTATTCACATGTTGAAAGGACTCGACAGTTGTGTTATGATTTGGTTTCTGAATATCAATTAAAAAATGATGAAGATTCTAGTGGTTTTCCATCACATAATATGGGAAAGCCTCCAAGTAAATATGGAATGAATGATTTTATAAAGTATATGTCTCAAACGAAAAAGGTTAGAACTTCATCTAAATTTGATATGGATCATTACTTGAAGGATGATAATTTATCAATCACACCAAATTTTGATATCTTAAAAGCAATTGCAAGGGATGTATTGGCTATTTCGATAACCATTATAGCTTATGAATCTGCAATTTAGTTTTAGTGCTAAGATATTAAGTCCTCATCGCAATCAACTTCAACATACTGATTTAGATGCTTTGATGTACACTAAAAGTTGGCTATGGGACGCAAAGAACAGAGGTAAAGTTATGAATTCTTTACTTAAATTGTTTGTCAATGGCTAATTCTTTTTCTTGTGTTGATTTATCAATTGTCACTTATTTATAGGTTCTATAGCAATTCAAGAAACAAGTACTTTAATGAATGAATTGAATCTGATGATGAAGGTATGTTCTATTTTAGTTTTACAATTTTTCAATTCCATTATTTATATCTAATGTTTCATTTTTATTATATTAGATGCATTGGATGCAAGTGGCATTACTCATTTGCAAGATTTATAGATGCTTATTTGAATAATTCTTCAATTTTTAGCAACTAAATTAACTTATAATGAAATAAATCTACGACAATCAATAAAAAAATATAATATTTCTAAATTAAGTAAATGTGGTGAAGATCATTAATTGGTCAGTAGAAAAGTAACATCAAATTTTTATCAAAAATCGATGTTAACTAACCTCATGTTAACATCAATTTTTGAAAAATTGATGTTAACGAAGTTATGTTAATATCGGTTTTCAAACAACCGATGTTAAATAAGAAAGGGTTTATAAAGTAACATCAGTTTTTTTTTCATATCAAAAATCGATGTTAAATTAGAAATGGTTTATAAAGCAACATCGATTTTTTATTAAGTTTTATAAAGTAATATTGTTTTTTTTTAATAAAAAACTGATGTTGGATGTTTATAAATATGCTCCTAAACTGCTTCCTCAGCTCCGTCAGTCGTTCTTTCTTGCTCATCTTCTCTGTTGAACCTTTTCTCCTTGAGCTCCCTCACTCAAACCTTTCGCGACGTTGAAACTCGTCATGTAACACCCCGTATGCATCCGGTGTATTAACATATTATTTAATCAGAGAAGCGCATAATTACTTTAATTAAAAACCCCGCGGAAGCATTTTCGAAACCATATTTCTTGATACATTATGTATAGTATGTAAAATTACATCACAACACAAGCCTCTGCTGATCCAGAATAACATAAACATAGGCAGATAACCACAAGAATCACAATCAACTGAAACAGGAGGAAAATCACAAGTACATAACTTAAACAGGTTATGTACATATACACCATCTGACACTCGCAGTGTCTATACAAAAGAATAAGCATCTGAGTGCTTTGATCTCAAAGATCCTTCCTCACACGAGGGCATACAAGATATATATATATATATATATATATATATATATATATATACAACACAAACATAGCATGTGTGCACACACACATATCTTCCCTCTACAGGGGTACAAAGCATCATCAGCAAAACTGAGCTACCGAGCTCTCCTCAAGCTGCCACACAGCCGTGCAGACACTATCTCTACTGGGGCCTCCCTCCCTGAGATCATCTCTGCCAAAAGAGTCACCTGAAACAACATAAACCCCACCCGGGGTGAGATATACATCTCAGTAAGCTCAGGGTCCTTGGAGACATCTCCTCCACCCTGGCTCACTTTCATGACACACATCATCAAGGCATCACAAACAATATGGCCTCCCGGCCCTCATAACAATACATAGCCAAGTCATCTAGCTCTAATGTATACTGCATAACTACGCCGCCACGATGCATCATCATCAGCATCAAACCCCAGTGTGAGACCGAAACTCACACCCGTGCCATTCCATCGGGAGCTACCCTTTACGCATGGACGGACATAAATGACACCTCTGAGAATAGGCTTCAACCGCGACGGGACCACCTATCTCTTGGTCTTAAGGGATCATCATCACCCAAGAGCAAACCAAACTAGGAGGTGCGCTCTTCTCCTAGGAAGGTCCATATCTATCTAACTGGCCAGAAGATCTAATAACAGGTATCCATACATACAAAGCATAGAAGCGTGCATATACATCATTATGAGAATGCAACAACCAATCAATGCTTGCATCATGAATGCAACCATCACTCCCTCGGAGTATGGTGGAACACAGCAGTGAGAAATATCCCCAAGGGACCAAGAACTTACCTGGCAAAGCCGTGCTCTACAGTTCGATCCCTGATCGGTGGTCTATGCCACTGACACCCTCGGTGTCACGCCCTATACAAGGCATACAGTTCAAATCAAAACCCAAGCAACCACACAATGCATAGTCATATAACTTGGTTCTCAACTGTCACAATGAAAGGAACGTCCTTCCTTTCCAAAATCTCAGATTCATCTAACTTAAGGTTACCAAGGCTCACCAAAACTTAACAACACATAGACCCTCAGTGGTCTATCTTGGCCTAGCCAAGGCACTATAGTTTCCACAAAACTCGGTACAAGCCAACACAAAGAGCTTAAGCTCTATTCAGGCCAAACTCAAGAATTCACATATGGCTTGAACGATTCCTCTCACATAAGACACCGTTTCTAAAGCCTCCCAAGCACATCAAAGCAATTATCATGGCTCTTGCATGTCATAGCACCATCAAGTGACTCAATATACTAGCCACACATGCATATCACAGAGCCAAAAACCAAGGTTCATGAAACTAACATTTGAGAGCTAATCCTTCATCACAACAACATTCTAAACATACTTTTCTAAAGGACCCAAGGCTAATTCTAGCTCTAGCTCAAATGAGTCACTATTCATCCCAAAATCAAACTCACAAATCAATCGGTAAAACTTGAGTTTCTTACCTCTAAACGATCAAGGAATGCTAGAAAATGACTTTCCCAGGCCTTAGCGTCCTTGAATCGCCGTCTTTTTCGCAAACTCAAGCTTTTCCCAAAGTTCCCTAGAGAAAGGGATTTCTCCGATTGATGGATTTTTGGGAAAAAGGATGAAGGATTCTAGCTCACAAGAAGGTTTCTCACAAGTTTCATGTTTGGTGGGAGGTGTTTTGATGAAAAAAAACAAAGGTTTAAGAAGCTTGGGTGCTCAGCAACGGAGGTGCAAGGCCAGAGGAAGAAGAAGCAAGGGAATTTGGGCCAAAATTCGTAAAATGACCCTTTTATAGTGGGTATGCCCGTGCTCCTGCGCTGGTGGCGCCACTCTGGTGCTACCGGCGCCAAATCCCAGAATATATGGCGCTACCGGCGCCATATTCCAGGGGAAATAGGCTTCTTGGAGCATTCTGGCGCTACCAGCGCCATTCCGGCATTGAGTTCCCAATGCATCTAGCGCTGATGGCGCCACTCTGGCGCTACTGGCGCCAGATTCCAGGGAGAAATGGCCTTTTGCTGCACTCCCACGCTACTGGTGCCAGTCTGGCATTACTAGCGCCACTCTGGCGCTACTGGCGCCAGACTCCATCCGTCTCTAATTCTGTCGCTAATTCCGTCACTAAGACTTTTGCGACAGAATTTTATAAATTTAAATTTTCTTTCTATAAAGCCTAGGTTATTATACGTCACTATTGGCATTCTCACGGCACAATGTGACTCTCGCTGTCATTGTCGATCTCGCATAGGAGCCCAGAGTGAAACTTTGAAGATGTTGTCGATCTCACGAAGGTGCGACGCGGTGTGACTCTGAAGGTTAGCAATTTATATTTTCAACTTAGGAACACCTTTTGCAACTTTTTTGAGTGTGTATTAGAATTTAGGTTTAGCATTTAGCTTCGGAGCTAGAATACGAAAAAGGATATGACTGTGACTGTGAATGTATGCAAACACCTATGATTCTATGCAAACTGTGACACATTGTGCTTGCATAGTAGAAGATTGATTGTGTCTTGTAGGAATGATTGATTATGATCTGTATATTCACTATTCACCTATGATTGAATGTTGGTTTACATGCTATGTTGCAGTTCCTTGATGTTATCAAATACACAAACTTCCATCACAAAGTATTTGACAGATTTTGTGAGTACCATGTCTAACTGTACAATTTTATGAAACTTATTCAATTGTGTGCTCATACTATAATGTTGCCATTTTCTATGTTATTAAACTATATTTTGTTCACTGTATCAAGTTGTGATTTTGGGGTCTCCATTGGCTTCTATTGCAAGAGTAGTATTGAAAGGTATTTTTGTGTATGCACCATTAGAAGTGTTAAATTGCTTGTTACTTATGTTGGATCTTATAAATCATAGTATTGAAAACCATTTTTTTTCTGGAAGAGGATATCTTGTTATTCTTGTGTGGTCTAATGACAACACAAGTTATCCTATTACATCCATAAGAGGTTTTCTTCAGTCACTAATTTAAAAGAGATTTTGTCTACAAGAATTGATGGATTGATAGAGAACTATTAATGGTCAGCCAAATAAATGAGCATAGGACCTGGAGATTTATGCTAGGAGAAAGAAGAAAGAAAAACAAAAATAGAATACATGTTGGCTGGTTTGTTTTGGTTTCTGTTTTGGTTTGTGGGATACACCAATAGTGGGGATAGTTATAGCCTTATGGATGTTTAATTTATTCATGTGGTTATTCTACTAAATTAAGTTTTTGTGTAAATTTTTCAGGAAATCTTAGCAGCTGATAATGCAAGTTCCATTTTGCCTATATATGCAGTCTGCAGTTATGCATAAAAGGTTATTTAGCCTAGTACCAACCTTACCTACCCATCACCACTAAGCCTTATAAACTTAGAATTATGCAGAAAAGACACACTACCATACGTTGATTAGAGAAAGATACACTCAGTCCATGTGGCTTTTGCTTACACTTCCTAATATCTAACCATGTCACACTCATCCTAAATGATTGCATTCTTTATAAGTTAAGTATCCTTTTTGTATTTTTTTAATAACTATAATTAATAACTAGAATGGAAATATTAATAACTAGAACACATTATTTGTATGCAAACCAAAATTTTGGCTAATAGGCAATCAGCTCAGAGGTCAACAATAAGAAAGCTACTCGAAAGGAGTGAAACAACTTTGTAGGTGAATAAGTTTAATTTATTTTAACTTTCATAATATATATACACATGCTGCACCAAGAATACAAATGTTACATGTAGCATATTATTTTTCCTAAATCTAGTAGCAAATTTATCTTCCAATAAATGCTTGTTACTGCATACATGCATAAATTCTGTTTTTCCTTTGGATATTATATAGCTTCTTAACAATTTTTAAACATTTATTTTTTTGGGTTAATCTTGGATGTTGTGAATGCTTGTGGGCTCCATGTATCCATGCTTGTGGGTCAATGATTTTTTAGTATTGTGATGTATCATGCAGTGTTGTTGTAAAACTTTATTAAATTAGGTAATTTATGCTTCAATGGTGATTGTTTTCAAAATATGAATGATAGTAGTAGTGACTTATGTGGGCTAATACTCACACCAGCCCCAATTCTGTCCTACATATGTAATCTTTGTCACACACCCCTGTTTTTGTCCTACATGTAGTCAACCACATTAGTATTTTATTAAAATTATGTGTGTGTCATCTTTGAATATAACATGTTGAATGTTCAACATCATTTGTAGGCAGTTTTTGTTTTGCTCTTTGCATCGTCATCACTAGATTCCTTGTTGGAGATTGTCAGTGACCATCATCACAGGTACTTATGAATGTGTTAGTATTTTTTTGAGGTTCTATATGTATACGCGTGGCTTTATAAGTTGTTTTATGTGATAATTGCTTTATATATACAATTGATGTTCATTATGAGTGAATCTTAGTTTCCCGTTCAAGATTCAGTACAATGATTCTTTTGGACAATTTGGATTAATCATTGTATTGATTCTTGAATTGTCCATTTGGACAGTTTGGGAAGACTCATTTTTTTATAGTAGATGCATATTTGAGTTTCTTTACTTATATTTGACGAAATTTCGG
This sequence comes from Glycine tomentella, assembly GCA_007407185.1. NCBI lineage: Eukaryota > Viridiplantae > Streptophyta > Magnoliopsida > Fabales > Fabaceae > Glycine > Glycine tomentella. The sequence continues at coordinate 207,306 of PYAF01003195.1, forward strand.
TATAATGCATTTCACTTTGTTCTCCGGGTGCATACTTGATTAGATGGATCAAAGTTGGTGAAATTGTTGTCACTGCTTTCATATCGTGTACTTAGAGATCAATGTGAAATGTTGCCGAAATTTAGTCAAATTTAAGATAAGAGTGTTAACACTTACGTTTAAATCTACTATAAAAAAATGACTCTTCCTGAATGGGATAGGGCCACACCTTTAATGAAAAAAGTGAGGTTTTCATGCATGGAATAACTTTGTGAGTATCACAGAGTTATTAATTAGATGGATCAAAGTTGGATGAACGCAAGTCGCATGACCGTCGAGTATGAGGAAGGCATTGAAATTTTTTTGGAATTTGCCCCCGAAAGAAGTTTGCCGGATGAAGATGGGATATATTTTTGTCCTTGTATAAATTTTTTGAACGGGAGATGCCAAGTAAAAGATGACATACGAGAGCATCTTCTGTGTGATGGGATTAAGAGGAATTTTACGACATGGATATGGCATGGTGAATTGACAGACATGCAGAGGGGGTCTCAAACTAAACCGCTTGATGTAGACATGGGAGATTGATTAGAGGATATGATCCGTGATCTTGGACAAGAGTCTTCTCAGCAAGCACATGCCCCGGTGTATGATATATTGGAAAGTGATTCGAAGAAGGTGTTGTATCCAGGGTGCAAGAAGTCTTTGACGTTGTTGTCAGCGGTGTTAAGTCTGGTTAATGTCAAGGTCAGATATTGGTGGAGTGACAAAAGCTTCAGTTCATTGTTGCAGGTAGTTCATGATATGCTTCTAGATCAAAACACCTTGCCAAAAAGTTACTATCAGGCGAAGAAGATATTGTGTCTAATGGGTATGGAGTATCAGAAAATGCATGCCTACCCTAATGATTGCATATTGTACATAAATGAATTTGTAGAAATGCATAAATGCCCCAGGTGTGGGATATCACGATACAAAGTGAAGGACGATGACGACTGTAGCAGTGATGAAAGCACAAAGAAAGGACCCCTGACGAAGGTGTTGTGGTATCTTCTGATCATTTCAAGGTTTAAGCATCTTTTGCTAATGGAGATGGCGTAAAAGACCTTACGTGGCATGCAGATGGGAGAAATTGTGATAGAATGCTCTGCCATCCGGCTGATTCCTCCCAATGGAAGAAGATTAATTGTTTGTATCCAAGAAGATTAATTGATTCCTCCTTGGTTGTGCATGAAGCGAAAATACATGATGTTGTGTATGATGATATCGAGCCCAAGACAGCCAGGAAATGACATTGATATTTATCGTAGTCCTTCGATTGAAGACTTGACAAGCTTGTAGGACGAGGGGGTTGTCGTGTTTGATGGGTATCGAAATGAGGTATTCAAGTTGTGTGCAATGCTATTTTGTACCATTAATGATTCTCCAACTTACGGGAATTTGAGTGGATACAGTGTTAAGGGCCATCGTGCATGCCCTATATGTGAACAAGACACAAGCTACGTACAACTTAAACATGGAAGAAAAAAAGTTTACACTCACCGCCGACGTTTTCTGAAACCTTATCACACTTACAGACGATTGAAAAAAACATTTATGGAAGTCAAGAGCATGAAAGTGCGTCGATACTGTTAACTGGTGACCAGGTCCTTCAGCGGGTTGAGGACATCAATGCTACATCTAGAAAGACCCAAAAGAAGCAGAAAAGTCAAACTTTCACATGGAAGAAGAGGTCGATATTCTTAGATCTTCCATATTGGTCTGTTCTAGATGTTAGAAATTGCATCGATGTTATGCATGTGGAGAAAAATGTGTGTGATAGTGTCATAGGAACGCTTCTTAACATTCAAGGCAAGACAAAGGAAGGTTTGAATACTCGTCAAGATCTTGCTGAGATGGGTATACGTGAGCAGTTATATCCAAGGTCTGATGGTAAGGAAACATACTTGCCTCCAGCATGTCACACTTTGTCAAGAAAAGAGAAGATGAGTTTCTGTCAGTGTCTGTGTTGTGTCAAAGTGCCACAGGGATACTCTTCAAATATTAAGAGCCTTGTGCAGGTGAAAGATCTGAAACTAGTTGGCTTAAAGTCTCATGATTGCCATATCTTGATGCAACAACTGTTAGCCATGGCGATTCGAGACCTTTTGCCTAACAAAGTGAGGCATGTTATAACTCGCCTGTGCTTTTTCTTCAATTCCATTTGTAGCAAAGTCGTGAAACCTGTTAAGTTAGATGGCTTGAAAGCATTGGCTGCAATTATCTTGTGTCAGTTGGAGATGTATTTGCCTCCTTCATTTTTCGACATAATGATTCACTTACATGTTCATCTGGTCAGGAAAATTAAATTGTGTAGTCCCGTTTATTTACAGTGGGTGTACTCGATCGAGCGATACATGAAGATCTTGAAAAGGTATACAAAGAATCTACACCGTCCTGAAACATCCATAGTTGAAAGGTACATTGTAGAAGAAGCTATAGAATTTTGTTCATAGTACATTGAAAAGGCAAAACCTGTTGGGCTTCCCGAGTCTCAACATGACGACAGAGTGGGAGGTAAGGATTCACGAGGGTTGCATGTTATAACGCCTGGTTTACAGGAATTGCAACAAACTCATTTGTATGTACTGAATAACATGAATGAAGTCCTGTCATACATAGTTCGTCATGAAGCCTTGGTCAAGGCAAGTAACCCAAGAATGACAAAGAATAGGTTGTTGAAAAAGCATAACAATACTTTCCTGAATTGGTTTCAAGATACAATATTTAGTGATGAATCTTCCTTTGAAACAATGAGGAAGTTGGCAGATGGGCCTAAAAGAAATGTTAGAAGTTGGCAGGGATATGATATCAACAAGTACTCATTCTACACCAAAGAACAAGATGACAAGAGCACAATGCAAAACAGTGGGGTTAGTCTTAGGGCTAAATCGCAGCACTTTGCTACTGTGCATGACCACAATCCCTGTTTAGCGTGCATGCCTTACTTTCGAGTCATTCATGACATCTGGGAGCTTAATTATGTTAAATTCATTGTTTGTGTTTTCAAGTGTAAGTGGGTTAATAGCAATAGCGGTGTGTGAACCGACGATTCAGGATTTACTTTGGTAGATCTTAAGAAGCTAGCTTATCAAAATGAACCTTTCATCATGGTAGAACAAGCTAAAAAGGTGTTTTATTGATGGAGGTCCATGGCAAGCTAAAGGTTGAAACACTTCCTTTGGTGAGCTTTAAAGGACCAATGACAAGAGTTAGGACTCAAGAACTTCAAGACCACATCCAAGCTAACTTGGACAAGCATGAAGAAGCACACCAACTCAAGGATGACAAAGGATGGATTTTGATGTCTTAAGTTCAATTTAATTCAATAAATTCCAGCACTTGTTAGTAGCAAAAATAGTTACAAATAAAAAGGCTTTTAGTGCAATTGTGTAAAGAGGTGTAGGTGCACTTGTGTGTAAATTGTGTAGCACCTTTGTAAGCTTGTTGGCTGCACCTTAAGGCTTAAAATACTGCACTTAGAAGCTAAAATAATGCACCTTTAGGAATGTTGGTTCAGCCAAGAAGTCACTTAGGATGGAGCTTGCAATTCAAGTTTCATTAGCTTACATTTAGGCTTCATTTAGTTTACATTACAAGCTTAATTTGCGTGATCATTTTCCTTGCATTTGAGTGTAATTTTGTGGTCTATATAAGCTGCCCAAAAACTGAATGCAAACACTTTGGATGTCATTTTTACAAATTCTGAAATTTGTGTAGAGAGTTTCTCTCTTGTTCTTGTACAAGAACCTCTTGTTTCTTATCAATGGCTTCAAGCTATTGTGGCGATTCTTCCTAGGCTTATTGGAAAGCTTTTCCATGGTGCCATCCACCTTCATCCCTTACATTTTCCATCTTCCATTGTTATCCAAACAAAGCTTCCAGCCAGCCATAGGCTTCACGAAAATTGAAGTGCTGAAAGCTTGTTATTCTTGAAGTTTCTTGAAGATTGAGTTTCATTGCAAGGTAGATTTGGGAAAACTAATGGCTAATGGTTTCAACCATACATCAAGTGGTATCTAGAGTCTAATCCTTGTGGAATTCTTCTTCAAGTTCAATTCTTAAAAGTTCTCCAAAGGTAAAAAATTCTGCAACTTTCAAAATCTGAAAAATCCATTCCAATTCCTTGAATTCTTATTGTTTTCGTGAAATTGTTGGTGGTTGGCTTTGTTGTTTGTTCCGCCAGCTAACCTTCATAGGCAGACACAGGGGGGGCTAGGGTGGGCCATCGTCCCCCCTAAAATTTTATTATATATATATTAAAAATAAAAATTAAAAATAATTTGACAATAAAAAAAGGTGTGATATTGTAAATGTGTAGGCTGAATGAAGGTCAGCCCATAATCATCTCATCTTATCTTATCTTTGGGGTTCAAAAATAGGATATAATATTTTTTAATATTGCATTAAAAAATAGAATTAAATATTTCTAAGATTGCATTGCATAATAGAATAGAATATCTTTAAGATTACATTGCATAATAAGATAAAATATTTTTAAGATTGCATTGCATAATGTAAAATATCTTTAAGATTGCATTGCATAATATGATAGAATATTTTTAGGATTACATTCAAAAATTGGTTAAAATCATATGCTTAAATTAGTATAAATAGAAACATATTTTTGTATTTATAGTATGCATTCCATTCCAAATAATATTAGAGCTTTAGAGAGTTTATGTTTGCATCATTGAGAGAATTGTTGTGAGATCATATAGAAGCGTTTGGCGAGTCTGATTCTTCAACTCTCCATTAGGATTTAAAGGTACCTATTTGCTTAAGAAATAGAAGCGTAAAGGTAACCATTTTATTATTTTCTTCTTATTGACTTTGGAAGAGGTCGCAATTGGAAAATTAGGATACCAGTTTTGTTTCTATTCTTCTTGAATTAAGATGTGTGACTTCTGGTTGGGAAACAAGGATACTGGTCTACCTCTGTTCTTAATGAATTGAGAGTAGAGCTTTTTGCTGGGAAACAAGGATACCAGCTGAGATAATTGTTGTGTAAGGGTAGACTAGGAAACTAGGATACTAGGAACTCTTGTACACAAAATTATCATAGTGGAGTTGTCCATTGGATTGATTATCCAATTTGGACGTCGTGGTTTTTTACCTAATTGGGTTTTCCACGCTAAAATTGATTGTGTTTTCTTTATCTCTTATCTCCATATTATTGTTTTAAGTTTGATTTTAAATTGTGAATTATTTTATTAAGACTCACTAAACTTTGTCAGCTTGTTCATCAACCCACCCTGTTTGCAATTTGCCTGTCTGTGAAGATAATCAATATCAGACTTTGAAATAGAATGGAAGACCAATTTCTTGATGATTCTTTCATTACATACATTGAAAAATAAATTGTTTTGAGTTTTAGCACAGATTCAATTATAAATAATTTTAACAATATGAAAACACGTAGAGTAAGAGTCAAGTGAAGTGATCTTAATTTCTGTAATAGATTTTTTTTTAATTTTTTGTATATTAGATTTGTATTGTCTTCGGAGTACTTTTATTTATGATATAGTTTTTTTATGTTCGTCCCCTTTCAATAAAATTCATGCGTCTACCACTGCTAACCTTGGGTTTTTCTTCAAGTTTTGTGTGATTTCATGTCCTTATGTTCTTCATTTATTCTTGAAATTTTCTAATTTTTCTAGCTTTAATTCTTGTAAACTTGTGTTAGTTAGTGTTTTTGTGTTGTATGACCACTTGTTTTTATTCTACTCTCATGCCTAAACTGAATTGAGTTGTTAGAAGCAAATTTTACAATTGTTATACATCATATTTTCATGATTCATCAATTTCTTAGAGGATTATTGAACTTGTACAAAGGGAAAAACAAAGAAGTGCAGTCCAAGTGTTATGAAATTGTGGCTGGAAAAATAATCAAAGTGCAGCCCAAAAAGTTTGTGAATTGTGGCTAGAAAAACAATCAAATTAAAGCTAAGAAATTATTGAATTAGTGGCTAGAAAATTACAAAGAAAAACAGAATTTAGAAGCAAAGAAAGTTACAAAATTACAAGTTCCAAAATTTCCTTTGAACCACAAAATTAAGTGAACTTGTATGACATGAAAATTTGATGAAATTTGGATTCTAGCAATTGAATTTACTTGGCATATTCTCCTTGTTCATTTTCGTACAACCAATATATCCTTGAGTTGTCTCATTAAATTCCAATTAGAGTTGTGCTTTTCTCAAATTTTTGCTTTTGTTGTTTGTCTCTTAAAATTTCCAAGGTTTTGTCTTAGAGTTTTCTTGTTCTTGGACTCTTAAACCTAGCCTAGAATTGTTTCCTATTTCACTATAATAAAGAAGCTTGATTTGATTAGAAGTTTTTGCTTAAGAACTATAGAGAGGAACAAGAGTGGAAAAAAGCAACAGAGAACATTAAAGAAAAAGTCTAGATATAGTGTGCAAACAAGAGTGTGAGTGACAAACACTTAGAGAGTGGTGAGAATTTTCTTATATACTTGTGTTTTTGCTAACCATTTCTTTTGAAGGATGAGCTTAATAAGTGATGAGGCTTTGTCACCTACGACCTCTAGGTTGATGAAAGACATGACAAAACAAATGAAAGACTTGCAAACCAAAATGGATGCAAGATTTGAGGAGTTACAAAAGAAGACTCAAAGAAGGAGTAGTCCAAATGGTAGTGTGGATGGAGAGGCTCACGGTAGTAGGAGGGTGAGTGAGCATGCTTCCTCTCATGGAGGAAATTATTATGATGAAAGGAGTGAGAGGGAGGATAGGAGAGAAAATAATAGGAGATCCAATCCTAGGAGGCAAAATAGAGATGGGGAAGATTGGAGGAGAGAAGAGAGATGAGAGAAATGGAGGATTGAGTGGAGTGAAAATAAAAATTCCAAAATTCTATAGTGATAATAATCCCGAAGTTTACTTTGAGTGGGAGATGAAGGTTAGAACAAATTTTCTCATGCCAACAATTTGATGAAGGGAAGAAAGTGATTCTAGCAACTCTAGAATTTGGTGGCTATGATTTGGTGTGGTGGAACCAAATTCAAATGGACATAGGGAGGTTGAGGAGACAAAGAGTAAATTGTTGGAATGACTTGAAGGCATGCTTGAGAGGAAGATTTATTTCCACTTATTATGCAAGAGAAGTCCACAACAAGCTCTTAAGACATTTCCAAGGCTACAAGAGTGTTGATGACTACTATAAGGAAATGGAATTAATGATGATAAGGGCTGAAATTATGGAGGTCCAAGAAGCAACCATGGCTAGGTTCCTTCATGGTTTGAATAGAGAAATTCAAGATGTGATGGAGCTACATTCCTATGCTACAATTGAGGAGCTAGTCCGCAAAGCTCAAAGGGTGGAGCAACAACTAAAAAGGAGAAAAGCTTCCTTTTCCAAGACCAATGGAGCTGCAACTTCCAGCTGGAAGGACAAGCCTAAAAGGGAGGTTTCTCATGTGAAAAATAAAGAAGAAAAGGTGGAGAGCTCAAGCAAAGAAATTGTGGATCCAACTCCAACATGATCAAACAATATCAAGTGTTTTAAGTGACTTGGTAAGGGTCACATTGCTTCCCAATGTCCCAACAAAAGAACTATGATTTTGCTTGAGGATGGAGACATAAAGAGTGAGTCTTCAAGTGGCTCAAATATTTCTTCAAGTGAAGAGGAAGAAGAACTCACACTAGTGGAAGCCGAGGAGAGTGATCTCTTGATGGTAAGGAGAATGTTGAACAATTTTTGTGGAGAAAAATAGGAGACTCAAAGAGAAAATATTTTTCACACAAGGTGTTTAGTTGAAAAGAAAGTGTGCTCACTTATCATTGATGGAGGTAGTTGCATCAATGTGGCTAGTACAAGGCTTGTTGAGAAGTGACACTTGCCAACCACAAAGCATCCAAAGCCATATAAGCTACAATGGCTTAGTGAAAGTGGAGAAGTTGTGGTAAATTCTCAAGTGCTCATTCCTTTTTCTGTTAATGCTTATAATGATAATGTTCTTTGTGATATTGTACCTATGGAGGCTGGTCATATCCTTCTTGGTAGGCCATGGCATTATGATAGAAAAGTGAGACACAATGGCATGGAGAACACTTTTGAGTTTGAGCACTTAAATGTGATTGTTTGTAGTAATACAATTTAAATGTTATTTGATAAGCGTTTGTCGTAGCGCTCCAAAACAATTTAACTACGTTAATTTTGTAGCACAGGATTAACCTAGGTCGACTCAGAGACACTATCAATATGGTTCTAACTTCAACTCACTAATAACAGTAAGGGGGATTTTTATCGAACAATTCATATGCGTTAAGTAAAACTTGCAAAAACGTAAACTAAGATTAAAGAACAATGCAAAAACTAACAGAATTGAAAAGATGTAATGTAAAATAGATTAAAAGCATCAATCCAATTCACCACACCAAGCTATTCGAATCATCATTGTTCTAAGAAATTATCCTATTATGAAAGTTCGTTCAATCTCATTAGAAGCAGTTCAATCGGATTAACTCCTAAATTAATTGAAACCACAACCCTAACTGAAATATTATCCAATTAATCTGTGATTAATATTTGAAATTAGGAAATGAATCCATAACCTAATCCGCTTTCAATCCTAAACGCATTCATAATCATGAAAATAGAATAGCAATTGAAGAAGAAAGTGAACATTCAAACAGAATTCGAGATACTAAACCAGAACTCAAATTCTCCTTTTGCCTTGGGTAGGATCCTTGGATTGATTGATTATTTAGCCTTCCATGATCATCATCAATGAAAGCCCCATGAAATGTGCACGAAAATGGAAGAACGGCAAAATGAAAATGAAGAACAAGGAAGAACAGTTGAGAGAAAATAAAAGCAAGGGTTTTGATTCTAAAAACTTAAAAAGAAAAAATATCAAAATTGTTTTTGCTAAACATGTGTTATCCTAAGTCTTTCCAATGTCACTAAAATATAGTGACTAAGTCTGAAGGAAAGAATGGGCTATGAACAAACCCATCAATTCTAATTATTTACTATTTATACCAATAAAACCCAGACTCGCAGCCCAAAATACAAGTGCAGTGATTCTGACTTCGAAGCCTAAAATAACCCTCCAAATGGCAGAATTAGCCTCGGCTTATTTCTGACAAACTTGTAGATCTTTTTGTTATCTTTCTAGGGACTACTAGAATGCTCCATTCAGAGTTCCTTAGAGCTTTGTAGATCCTGTAAAAGATAGATAGGTCAAGTGAGCATAAAATCCAAAAATACGCTACAATTAGCAATTAAGTCCACTTACTTGCCTAAGACAAAAAATGAATTAGAATGGGAAAATAAAAGTCCAAGAGAAGTCAAATAAGGTAAAGAATAGAAAATTATTTAACTAAAAACACTCCATCATTATTCTCCTATTATAAACTTATTTTTTGTATCGCATGCTGAATTTGATATACCTTAAGCGTCCTACCAACGGACAAAGAAGAAAATTCTTCAAACAGTAGGAGAGAGATCGAGGACAACGACACGATATGTGAAATATGGAATCAGCAAAGATAAGTGGCACCAATTATGTGAAAGTCGCAGAGCCGCTTCATGGGAGGTTAGTTGACTTGCATTGTGTTAGAATTTGACATTTATGCAGTCTTTTGAAGCGCATTTTATTGACAATTATCTGTGTAATGCTTACAGGATGTTAGAAACAAGGCTTAAGCCACCCAGAAGCTAAACACTGCCCCTCACATGTTGTCTTGTGGGGGTTATGATTTATTAGAACATAAATTGATGAAGGAAAAACAAAAGAAATAATTGGAGGAAGTAGCCTAAGTTGAGAGCACCGAGACAATCATTCATCCTCAATCTCCTGTTAGACGACATGTGAAGTGAAAGCTGGCTCGCACAAATTATAGGACATGTGACATCTGAGGTGACACATGAGATTGCAGAAAGGATTGTAAGTCAAATGATCGTTTCATTGTTCATTAATTAGAAAACAACAACGAATTACAAAACTCATGTAATACATTATGTTGATTGCAAGAAACCCTGGAAAAGCAATCGACATAGGATAGCTTTGTCTCTAGTGGACGTCGGGATGTACTGACTGCTGCCATTGAACGACCAGAGCACCCAGGCCGTGTCCGTGCTGCTGGAGCCGGTGTGATGATAAAACAATACTTCGGTTTGGCTCCATCAACCTCTCACACATCTAAGTCCATGAACCCTAAAGACTTGGATCGATTGAAACAGAACATCAAGGAAGAGCTGGCGCATTCGATGACTGAAAAATGACACGGCAACTCATGATGTTTTCTTCAGCCATATGCAATCCCAGATGCAGTTTTAGGGTTTCATACCACCTCTGAAGGTTCAGTTTTGTCCTTATGGTGCCTGTGTCAGCACGAAGGAAATCTATGTCAATCCCTCGGGGCAAGACCCAAACACGGGTGCATCTAACAAGCGTGGGTTGTATGTCGATTACAATCCTCCCTGCCTGGTCGCCCTAGGAAGAGTTTACGAGGGGTCGACAATCGTGCATAACGTCTCTCTAGCCAATGATCAGGTCAAGGTGAGTGTTGAGGAAGTTCGAGATGCTGATGCTCGCGTCGCTGTACCCACTGAAGAAGTTCAGTTAGTGGGACAGGCCCTTAACACCTTCCTTGCTTGGGCGACACATCTTGTACAACCTATTTTGAAAAAGGTATTTCATTTTTTGTGTGTTTATTATCTTTAAAAAAGATTTGTGTCATATAAAGTGAAGACGGTCATTGACATATGTTTGTTGATTGTGTAGGATAAACAGGGACCTTAGGGATCGGTGAAACCTGTACATAAGCCGGAACCTGTTGAGGATCCCCTGTACTAGATCGCATTAACTATCCCCCAGCTTTTCCTCAGGCCCATGCAGGTGCCGTGGGACCCTACTTTGTTTGGGGTGTATAACGACGACTTCCTGTTGTACATAAAGCATGAGGACATTTATGAAATAATTTACAGTGGTCAATGTTTAAACATCTCCATTTTACAGCTGTGGATTTTGTAAGTCACTTTACGTTGGCTACCATTCCATAACTAATCGTTTTATATTCATGCATAATTGACTTTATTTTCAAAACAATAGGCATATGAATGAGTTATGCCTGTAATCGAGTAATGCCTCTGTCTATGGATTCATTGAGCCAAAGTCCATACAGAGATCAGGGCAATCGCAATTTGAATCCGAAGACTATCTTAACAAATGGATGCAAAGTTCACAGAAACATGTTTACCTTGTAGCGTACTTGAATGGGTAAGTAAAACTGTACAAATGACCTAAAATAATGTATGCAATATAATAACTAATGTTCTCCAATGCAGTGCACATTGGCAACTGGTCGTTATATGTCCTAAGGACAATGTTGTCATGTGGTTCCGTTCGTTGCACAATAATCCTAATAACTACCTGAAATGAATTATTAATAGGTAGGTTGTAATTTGTAACACATTTACTTTATAATTTCTACGACATGAATATGTTAATTGTATAATATGCATGCATGTTTCTCTTAAGCAGTGCTTTGAAGGGATTCCACGATACGCAGGGAACTAAATCAAAGGTGGTTACTAAATGGATTGCGGTTAAAGTAAGTCATTTAAATAATGGTTTATGTCTTCAAAATAACTTTTATTACTATTTACACTAATTTCTGTTTACATTTGACTATATCATTGAATTTAGTGTAATAAGCAAAAAGGAAGCACTGGGTGTGGCTATTATGTCATGCATTGGATGTCAATGATAGTACAAGGAGGCTCAGGAATAACTGGGACATGGTAATTGTCCAATTCAAAACTAATTGTATTTTGTTATACTTGTTTTTAATTATACTTATTAAACTTTGACTTTATTGTGTCATGCAGTATTTTGCTAATCAGAGACCACTAGAACCCAAGAGAATTAAGGCAATTCGGATTCAGTCGGCTTCATTTTATCTTAGTTATGAATGAAATATTAGGTGATTAAGGGATTTTTAGTAAAACAATTGTATAAATAGTTTAAAATTACAATCGTTTAAAGGCAATCATTTTATGTATATTAACACTATTGAATTTACTTATTATTCACATATGATTTAATTGTACTGTATTTTGAAACCTGTTTTTTCATTTGCATGTTAAAATTGGGTTAAATTAATAAAATGGACAATATATTAAAAAATAACATCAATTTTTAGTAAAAATCGATGTTAATTTATGTAGTAGCATCAGGTTTTATTGAAAATCGATGTTGTTGTGCTATAGCAACATCGATTTTGAGTAAAAATTGATGTTGCTGTGCTATAGCAACATTGATTTTCAGCAAAAACTGATGTTGTTAAATGAACAACAACATTGGTTTTCAGTAAAAATTGATGTCCCTGTGTATGTAACAATATCGGTTTTTACAGAAAATCGATGTTGCTGAGCACATGCAATATCATTTTTTACAGAAAATCGATGTTGTTACAGCACAACAACATCATTTTTTTATACAGAAAATCGATGTTGTTACAACACAACAACATCGATTTTCAATAAAAACCAATGTTGTTACATAAATTAACATAGGTTTTTACTAAAAATCAATGTTGAATTATCATATTTTAACATTTTTTTTCTTTTATTTCTTATTTGCCGACATCAGTTTTCTAAAAAACCAATGTTGTATACTTTTGTTAACTTCGATTTTTGAAAACTGATATTAACATTCATACTTTTAACGTATATGGTTTCAACATCGGATAAAAACCGATGTGAAAAGGCCAAAATAATCAATGTTAAAAGTGTATTTTCTAGCAATAGATCATTTTAATAGTCCTTTCTATTACCGTTCAATATCTTATTTATTTCTATTTGATAATTATTATTTAAGTTAATATTAAAGGTTTTATTTTGATATGTATTATACAATAAATGATGATAATTAAGAACCACAAATTAAATTAAATAATATCACTAATAAAGCCAACTACATAATAAGCATAAGTAGGCCTTTAAAAAATATTATTGATAATTGTGTTTTTATAATATTGTTAGATATAAATTATTACATTTTTTATATTCATAAGGACGTTTTTATACAAAATGTTATTAGATTCTTGACAATATGAAAATAAGAATATATATTTTTAAGTATTCGTTAAAAGATATTAATAAAATATTTCTAAGTATTTTTTATTCTAAAACAAATATGATTTTTATGTTTATATTAATTTTATATTATTTTAATTTTATTCCCATGAACAGAAGATAAAAATGTGAATTCCAATTACGGTAAGATTGTAAGAATCATATTTATTGCGTAAAAAACTAAAAATTCTTTTATACTTTCATTAGTAATATTCAATATGTACCCACTGCCTATGTACCTGTGTTTGTATTGGCTATAGATTCTAAATAATATTTGTGTTACTTTTTCTCACACTTTTTGTGGAACTATGGTGGATAAGGATTTATTCACAGTTTGTAAAGACTTTGTTTTGGAATTGATATTGGGGCCAATAACATTTTATGGAACAACACCCCTAAAATTTTAGGTGATCAAGTTATATCTAAAAAATTCATGAGAGTCAGAATAAATTAACGTTAAGGCTCAATAAACACTAAGAGATATTTATAGATTATATAGATTATGATTATTCATATTTTTCTTTTGGTGACATCATGCTCATTCACATATAACTTAATATTAGATTATAAAAACAAGTCGGCTTATTCATCCCTAATATATTTTTTAAAACTCTTAAGCATGCTCTTTAACAAATAGGTCAAGTTGTAGACGGATTGAAGGGGAGCAAGCAGGGGCTTGATCCCTCCTTCCTTGTGACTCATGGTATATATATGAGAAAAAATAGAAAAATTAAAATTAAAATATATTAGTAATAAAGGAAAATATATAAAAAAATAGATTTTTGAGTTAATATTTGTTTAAATTTTTTTGAGTAGTAGATCATATCTCTAATTTCATCCAAAAAGTTAATAATAAAATATTAAACTTATTTATTAAAAGTTAAATATTTAAATGATTATTTAATAAAAAAATTGTTCCTCTTTAATACACTCTTGGATCCCTTCTTGAGTTGTAGAATTAATCCTTATTTGGCCTATTTCTAGCGTAATCAATATTTATTCATATTTTTTTAAAAGGCTATTATATGTTAAGTTATTAAAAAATATCAAATAATTTAAATTTTAATAAAAAAAAATGGTAAACAAGATCTACACATTCAATAGTTGGATCTATAAACACACACAAAAAAAATTTATTACAAGGAATAATTTTATCATGATATATACTTTACATACATTATAATATTGAGTCTTTATTTGTTTTTTATATTATAAAGTCTTTCTATCCATTCTCATGTTACTACTAAGTGAGCGTGTGAATAAAATGATGCAAAATTGTACTAACTTAATTAATCATCTCAACTTTAAATTCTGTTAAATACTCAAAAGAAAAACTTTATAACTTATATTGTTTCTCCTGAACTCAAACATACACCCATGGTCTCTACCAAAATAATATTCAATTCTTTCTCATGTTGTGACATTTGATCTAAGCTCTCTTATTAAGTCAATATTATTTTTTCTTAATTAAAACTATTCAATTAAATGAGACTAAATTTGGTTAATTTTGATAATGAACACTTAATTTTATTCAATTAACATTAAAAATATTTGTAAATAATCATTGAAATAAAGTTATACTATGCATTTTAAAGATATTTTTAAATTAAAAAATTCAAATATTTACACATCTTATATTTTAATTTACTTTTATCATTAATCAAATTAACCCCATAATGTAAATTTCTAGTCATAAAACTAATCAAAGTAAATGAAAAAAAAAAAAAAAAAGAAACCAATGATTGTCGAAACTGTTTAAATTTTATTTAATTCTTCCTTACTAATCATTTGTTATTCTCCTCCATTCTTTCAAGGTCTCTAATTCAAGGTGCTTGAGTGTAGTTATTGTTGGTGAAAGAAAGAGGACATTTACACCAAGTGTTGATGCATTTGCAACCACAATCTGGACAAAGATTATAACAATTCTCATCAATAAGGCAGCGAAGAGTCACAATGTCCTTCCTTGCCTCTAATTTCATGTACATATCTACAATTACAAACAATGCATTAGCACAAAAACAACCCCGTGACATAACATGTGAAATAAAATGGATTGGACTATAATATCACAAGCATTAATGTTTAGGAAATTGATATATATTTAGCAAACTTATAAAACAGAAATTAAAATGAGAGAAAAAGCATGGCATATAACCTGATGCAACAATAATGAAAAGCAATAGGATTGCAAATTTCACAGTAGACTTTTGTGGAGTGGCCATCTTGATCGTATAAATCATTTTCTTAATACAAATTTGCTTATATAAGCAAATGATGAGACTACCATTTTTTTAAAAGGATAAAGATCTGTTTATTTAAACCTAAAAAATATAAGGTGATTTGATAGAGTTCTTAATATTGAAACAATTTTATTCTCTAATTCAAAACTTGTTTCTACTGCAAATTTAAATCAAAACTTACATACTAATAATATAAAACTTTTTAGCAAGTAAGCTAATTTTAGCAACCAATTGGCAAATTAATGAATACCTTTTTTATGGAAAAACAAATCAATACTTTATAACAAATCAAATATTTGTTATGGCATATCAATACGTAATATGAATTAAAACAATTTTATTCACTAAATCAAAACTTTATAGAAATATAACACTT
Source organism: Glycine tomentella (assembly GCA_007407185.1). Lineage (NCBI taxonomy): Eukaryota > Viridiplantae > Streptophyta > Magnoliopsida > Fabales > Fabaceae > Glycine > Glycine tomentella. The sequence continues at coordinate 223,047 of PYAF01003195.1, forward strand.
TAATTAGAGTTGTTGATTGATTGAATAAATAGATAACAATATCACAAGTAAGCTAATTTTTAGCAACCGGCGAAATGAAATATTTTAGCAACTAAATAAACTTATAATGTAATAAATCTACAACAATCAATAAAAATAGTCATGTTCACGTTATGCTTCTTTCAAATTTATTATAAATATATTTCGATTTCTACGGCATAAAAACATAATCTCTCTAAATTAAGTAAATGTGGTGAAGATCGTTAATTGGTAAGTAGAACCTAGGGATTTTCTGTAAAAATAAAAAAGCATTTAGGGATTTTTTCTAAAGAGTTTAATATATAAAATATAGTTTTTCTACATAGAATAATGCTACATGCTATTATTATATTTTTTCAATTTTATGTCCAAAACTTTTTCTTTTATTTTTACTTATTTATTATTTACAATTTTATGACAATCATTATTATAGGTTGTCAATTAATAATCATAATTTTTTTAATTGATTTTTCGATAATTAACTAATTAATTAAAATTGGCTCAATTACGATTCAAATTAATAGATTATCTTTAACCGTATTTCCTCACAGTTTTTACTTCTTAGGTTTGATCCCATATTGTGTTGATTTGGTAATATTTTAAGTATTTATGTCAAAATTTAATTATGTAATTAATCTATACTTGGCAACATTATACCTAAATTAAAAGGTTATAATATCATAGGTTCACCATTTATACGTTCGTCACATTCATGAACTCACTTATTATTCATTAAACATACCAAGACATTTCAAAACCTTACATTATTGCAAATAACTCACCAAAAACTCATATGAATGTGAATCTCATGATCTCAACATAATGTCAACTCTAGTCATAAAACAATATTATCTCAATCACATCTCATATCATCATTAATAATTCAACCAACACAACTCAAGATATTCATCAATCACTACTAGAAAAAGCGTGTTCTACGTAGGTTGTTTTTCACATTCCACAACGGTTCAGAAATCGTCTTTGAAGCCGCCATCGTGAAAAGCCAACACTTTCCACGACGATTTTTAAACTGTCTTTGAATTTTGATTTCTACATCGGTTCCCTTCAAAATCAACTTAGAATGTGTTTTTTTAAAAAAATATTAAAAAATTAACATTTCTAAGACGGTTCTTCTGAAAACCATCTTAGAAAATCTATTTTCTAAGACGATTTTTGGTAGAATAGTCTTAGAATGTCTATTTTCTATAAAAAAAAATATGAATATCTCACACTTAACTAAGAGGGGAGTGAATTGGTTAAACCTTGGTAAATTAATTTTTTTTTAATCAAAATCAGAGTTCTTAGGATCTTTATCACTTTTCAAAAACCAAGAAACCTTATTCAATCAAGTAGCTCAACCTCAAGGAATCCAATGGATCAAAAATGACTTTGTTGGTCAAACAATTTAATCAAGAACACAATAAATATAATGAGTTAAGGGATAGAAAAGCAAAACACAATTAGATTTATATTGGTTCACTTCAACACTAGAAGTTACATCCAGTTTTCTTCCAACCAACACTAGGTTAGAGTTCCACTATTATAATTTTCAGTTCTTACAATCAATTACAATGTCTCCCTTTATCAACCCTAGATAAAGAACAGAAGTCTAAAACCCTATTAGATTCTAAGAGACAAGAACCTGAGAACACTACTCAATTCTTCCACCTAGAGAACCCCTTCTCTAGTTTCAAGCAAGAACCTAATGAGAATAGCCAAATTACAAAGAAAATACAAAACGAAAATTACAATCAGATTAAGGAGAGAAACAACCTGATGATCCAATGTATGCAATGCAAAAAGAAGTTACCAGATCAGGTTGAATGATTAGACATCAATTAGCACAGCTTTCCTTAATCTTGAAATGGTTTCAAGCTCCAAGAATGAGTCAAACACTCATGATCAAAGCACAATGGAGCAAGAATGATTAAACCCTTAGAAAACACTTTAGAACGCTCACAAGACTGTTTAAGCTTAGAAAATAAGTATGAGTAATGTTCCACAAAGTTAGAAAAGCAGTTGAGCCTCAGTCCTATTTATAACAAACTTTTGTAACTGCCTATAATCGATTAAATGCGCCTAATAATCGATTAAAACGCTCACGTAATCGATTAAATAAACCATGTAATCAATTATTCCGTTCTGTAATCGATTAAGACAGGAAACTCCAAAATATCAAAATGTGCTATGTAATCGATTACAAACATTGGTAATCGATTAAAGCATGAGTCTTTAAAAACTGAATGAACTATGTAATCAATTACCATATGTGGTAATCGATTAAACCTTGGTAAATTAAAAAATTTCTTTAATCAAAATGAAAGTTCATAGGATCTTTATCACTTTTCAAAAACCAAGAAACCTTATTCAATCAAGTAGCTCAGCCCCAAGGAATCCAATGGATCAAAACTGACTTTGTTGGTCAAACAATTTAATCAAGAACACAATGAATATAATGAGTTAAGGGATAGAAAAGTAAAACACAATCAGATTTATATCGATTCACTTCAACACTAGAAGTTACATCCGGTTTTCTTCCAACCAACACTAGGTTAGAGTTCCACTATTATAATTTTCAGTTCTTACAATCAATTACAATGTCTCCCCTTATCAACCCTAGATAAAGAACATAAATCTAAAACCCTATTAGGTTCTAAGAGACAAGAACCTGAGAACACTACTCAGTTCTTCCACCTAGAGAACCCCTTCTCTAGTTTCAAGCAAGAACCCAATTAGAATAGCCAAATTACAAAGAAAATACAAAATGAAAATTACAATCAGATTAAGGAGAGAAACAACCTGATGATCTAATGTATGCAATGCAAAAAGAAGTTACCAGATCAGGTTGAATGATTACACATCAATTAGCACAGCTTTCCTTAATCTTGAAATGGTTTCAAGCTCCAAGAATGAGTCAAACACTCATGATCAAAGCACAATGGAACAAGAATGATTAAACCCTTAGAAAACACTTTAGAATGCTCACAAGACTGTTTAAGCTTAGAAAA
>PYAF01003195.1:235207-263674 GCA_007407185.1 Glycine tomentella
ATTATATTTTAAATATGAAAAAATGTGTTGTAACAAAAAAATGAATGATTAACATTTAAGATAAAAACATTTGAAATAAATATTAGTAAAAAGATAAGTTTTAAAGATTAATTGAAATGCAATTAAAGTTTAAGGTGTCCATTTATGAAAAAGTTAAAGTTTAAATATCAATCATAATAATTTTAAAGTTCGTGGTATCTATTTGAAAATATATATATATATATATATATATATATATATATAGTTTAAGGATTAAAATTAATATAAATATAAATTTAAAGATTTCCATTTACAAAAATAAGTAAAGTTTAAGGGAGCCTTAATGCTCCTTTCCCTTTTATTTAATATCGAAAGTGAATGTTCGGATATACAATGATATACAATGATTAATAGTAATATGCAATTCTTCCTTACTAATCCTTTGTTATTGTCCTCCATTCTGTGAAGGTGCATGAGTGTGATTATTGTTGGTGAAAGGAGGAGGACATCTACACCGTGTCGATGCATTTGCAACCAGGGCGGATCCTGAAAAAAAACATAAGGGGGGCAACAGTGGCGGGCCGCCTCCGAATTTTTTTTTTTTAACAAAATTAAAAGAACAAATTATTATAACAAAAGTGTGAAAAATGTACAATTTAAAAGAGAAAAAATTAATAAAATTAGCATGTGATGAGTGCTCAAAAGTAACAAGAGTGTAATCACTACATTCATAAAAGTTATAAACATACATATTCACACTCACTCCTTTCTTATTTTTCATCTTTTTTATTATTCTTTTTCTATGCTTTTCAATTTTTTCTCTTGTACAAACATTTAAATTATTTTTTTATTTTACTTTATTTTATTATTATATAAAAAAATTATTCTTAAAATTTAAATTATTTGATCTATGTATCGGAACTGATAACATTCGAGATTATGCAGGATTATACACGAAAGATCCTTATTTGGCTCTCTCTTTAGCAACCTGCGTCCGCCCATGTTTGCAACCACAATCTGGACAAAGATTCTGACAATTCTCATCAACATGGCAGCGGAGAGTGTCAATATGAATTATTATTTTTTTTCTATAAATTTTTGGTAGTTATAGGTGTTCAATATGAATTTTGATTTCAAATTAATAGATATTATTATACTTTATTTTCTAAATTATGCTCATCTCACTTTTTTTAAAAATCAAATCTTTGAATATCTCTTATTTCTATAAATAAATAAATAAAACAGCTATTAATAGCTCATTTTAACCGTACCTTCTATTACCGTTCAATATCTTATTTATTTCTATTTATTAAATATTATTTAATTTAATATTAAAGGTGTTATTTTGATATTATTTTACAATAAATGATGATGATTAAGATCCACAAATTAAATTAAATAATATTAAGAAAGCATTTATTTCCTCCGTAATTTCTTTTGAAATAATATCACTAATAAAACCAACTACATAATAAGCATAAGTAGGCCTTTAAAAAATTAATATTGTTGATAATTGTGTTTTTATAATATTGTTAGGTATAAATTTTACATTTTTTTATTCATAAGAACGTTTTTATAGAAAATGTTATTAGATTCTTGATAATGTGAAAATAAGCATATATATTTCTAAGTATTCGTTAGAAGATAATAATAAAAAAATTCTAAGTATTTTTTATCCTAAAACAAATAAGATTTTTATGATTATATTAATTTTATATTATTTTAATCTTATTCCCATGAACAGAAGATAAACATGTGAATTCCAGTACGTACGGTAAGAATCATATTTATTGTGTAAAAAACAACAAAATCTTTTATACCATCATTAATAATATTCAATGTGTACCCACTGCCTATCTACCTCTGTTTGTATTGGCTGTAGTTTCTAAATAATATTTGCCTTACTTTTTCGCACACTTTCTGTAGAACTATGGTGGATAAGGATTTATGCACAGTTTGTAAAGACTTTGTTTTGGAATTGATATTGGGGCCAATAACATTTTATGGAACAACACCCCTAAATTTTAGGTGATAAAGTTATAACTCAAATTCATGAGAGTCAGAATAAATTAACGTTAAGGCTCAATAAACACTTACAGATATTTATAGATTATATAGATTATGACTATTCATATTTTTCCTTTGGTGACATCATGCTTATTCACATATAACTCAATATAATATTATTATGTATAAAAACAAGTCGGCTTATGCATCCCTAATATATTTTTTAAAAATCTTAAGCATGCTCTTTAACAAATAGGTCAAGTTGTAAACGGATTGAAGGGGAGCAAGCAGGGGCCTTGATCCCTCCTTCCTTGTGACTCTTGGTGTATATATGAGAAAAAATAGAAAAATTAAAATTAAAATATATTAATAAAGGAAAATATATAAAAAAAATAGGTTTTTGAGTTGATATTTGTTTAAATTTTTTTGAGTAGTAGATCGTATCTCTAATTTCATCCAAAAAGTTAATAATAAAATATTAAACTTATTTATTAGAAGTTAAATATTTAAATAATTATTTAATAAAAATTTTATCCTCTTTAATACACTCTTGGATCCCTTCTTGAGTTGTAGAAACCTTAGAGCTGAGGTTGTTTGGCCTATTTCTAGCGTAATCAATATTTATTCATATTTTTTAAAAGTCATTATATGTTAAGTTATTGAAAAATACCAAATAATTTAAATTTTAATTAAAAAAACAGTAACCAAGATCTACACATTCAATAGTTGGATCCATAAAAACACTTAAAAAAATTCTTACAAAAGAATAATTTTATCATGATCTATTTTTGGAATAATATGATCCTTCCTCTTATATACATTATAATATTGAGTTTTTATTTATTTTTTATTTTATAAAGTCTTTCTATCCATTCTCATGTTACTACTAAGTGAGCTTGTGAATAAAATGATGCAAATTGTACTAACTTAATTAATGATCTCAACTTTAAATTCTAAATACATAATTATGTTAAATACTCAAAAGAAAAATTTTACAACCTATAATGTTTCTCCTGGACTCAAACATACACCCATGGTCTCTACCAAAATAATATTCAATTCTTTCTCATGTTGTGACATTTGATCTAAGCTCTCTTATTAAAACAATATTATTTTTTTCTTAATTAAAACTATTCAATTAAATGAGACTAAATTCCGTTAATTTTGATAATGAACACTTAATTTTATTCAATTAACATCAAACAAAATATTTGTACATAATCATTGAAATAAAGTTATACTATCCATTTTAAAGATATTTTTAAATTAAAATATTCAAATATTTACACATCTTATATTTTAATTTACTTTTATCATCAATCAAATTAACCCCATAATGTAACTTTCTAGTCACAAAACTAATCAAAGTAAATGAAAAAAAAAAAAAACACCAATGATTGTTAAAACTGTTTAAATTTTATTTAATATCAAAAGCTAATGTGCGCATATACATGATATGCAATTCTTCCATAATAATATTTTTGTTATTTCTCCTCCATTCTTTCAAGGTTTCTAATTCAAGGTGCTTGAGTGTAGTTATTGTTGGTGAAAGAAAGAGGACATTTACACCAAGTGTTGATGCATTTGCAACCACAATCTGGACAAAGATCGTAACAATTCTCATCAATAAGGCAGCGAAGAGTCACAATGTCCTTCCTTGCCTCTAATTTCATGTACATATCTACAATTACAAACAATGCATTAGCACAAAAACAACCCCGTGACATAACATGTAAAATAAAATGGATTGGACTATAATATCACAAGCATTAATGTTTAGGAAATTGATATATATTTAGCAAACTTATAAAACAGAAATTAAAATGAGAGAAAAGCATGGCATATAACCTGATGCAACGATAATGAAAAGCAATAGGATTGCAAATTTCACAGTAGACTTTTGTGGAGTGGCCATCTTGATCGTATAAATCATTTTCTTAATACAAATGTGCTTATATAAGCAAATGATAAGACTACCATTTTTTTAAAAGGATAAAGATCTGTTTATTTAAACCTAAAAATATAGGGTGATTTGATAGAGTTCTTAATATTGAAACAATTTTATTCTCTAATTCAAACTTGTTTCTACTGCAAATTTAAATCAAAATTTACATACTAATAATAATAGAATTTTTTAGCAAGTAAGCTAATTTTAGCAACCAATTGGCACATGAATACCTTTTTAATGGAAAAACAAATCAATACTTTATTACAAATCAAATATTTGTTATGGCAAATCAATACATAATATTAATTGAAAAAATTTTATTCACTAAATCAAAACTTACATACTAATAAAGTAATAATAATAGCAAATCAAAACTTTATAGAAATAACACTTTAATTAGAGTTATTGATTGATTGAATAAATAGATAACAGTATCACAAGTAAGCTAATTTTTAGCAACCGGCGAATTGAAATATTTTAGCAACTAAATTAACTTATAATGAAATAAATCTACAACAATCAATAAAAATAGCCATTTTCACGTTATGCTTCTTTCAAATTTATTATAAATATATTTCGATTTCTACGGGATAAAAACATAATCTCTCTAAATAAAGTAAATGTGGTAAAGATCCTTAATTGGTCAGTATAACCTAGGGATTTTTCTGTAAAAAAAAAAAAAAAGCAACTAAGGATTTTTTCTAAAAGGTTTAATATATAAAATATAGTTTTTCTACATAGAATAGTGCTACATGCTATTATTATATTTTTCAATTTTATGTCCAAAATTTTTTCTTTTATTTTTACTTATTTATTATTTACAATTTTATGACAACCATTATTATAGGTTGTCAATTAATTGTCACAACTGTTTTAATTGATTTTGTTAATAATTAATTAATTAAAATTGTCCCAATTACGATTGAAATTAACAGATGTATCTTTAACCGTATTTCCTCACAGTTTTTAGTTCTTAGGATTGGTCCCATATTCTGTTGATTTGGTAATATTTGAATTATTTATGCTAATACTAATTATGTAATTAATCTATACTTGACAACATTATACCTAAATTAAAATCATTCTTTTTTTTTTAATTTGGCAACATTCTAACAGAGTTTCTGTATACTTAATTAATTGCAATATTTGAATTTAACATTGTCTTAGAATTCCTAATTTTTAAATGATTTTGTTAATATTTTAATTTTAATAATTTATCTGTTATTTATAGTTAATATAAGTATTTATTTAAATTTTGAAATTTAACCAGTTTTAATCAATAGAATAAACTAAAGTAAGAGTGTTTGATAGGAGAAAATGGTTTTTTTATTTATGATAATCATAATTTCTAGAAATCATGAATCCTAATTATTAAATGATACATGAGAATGAAAAAATTTGTTTGATTGATCATAAATATTTTAAAAAAATTTTCTTAAAATAAAAAATTATGTGATATCTTTATCAATTACTTTAATTATTTATCATATTAAATAATGTAATAAGAGTAATATGGTATTTTTACTTACAACAAAATAAAATTTTAACTTGGAATATTAAGATTTTCACCTCCTCTCACAAGAAAGTTTTCATGAAAACTAAAAATTTCTTCTTACCAAACACTCCCTAAATGAAAATCATTTAGTGGTTTAGGGGTGAATAAGAAAGGAAGGAACTTGGATTCTAGTGATGGAGAAACTAAAATTACATAATTTTAAAAATTGAAAAAATAAAATTTCCAGTTAATAATTAAAAGAAAACTAAAATTATAATTTAGCAATTTTTTACCAAATATAAAAATTATAAAAATGAAAACTATATTTTTTAAAAGATAAAAATTAAATCACTTTCAACTTTTTAATTGAGCGTGTTATTAATGTGAAACATCTATCAACTTTATCAATGATTAATTTTTTATTAAAAAATTAAATTAATCATTTCTTATAAAATCTTATCTCTTAATTATATTTTTTTTATTCACAAAACTTAATTTTTAAACTTTGTTAAAAAAATATTCAAGCCTAATTTCACGCAAATAAATGTTACCTTAGTTAAAAGTTTGAACTATTTTTTACTGAAAATAAACCACCTAAAACACATTTTACCTGTATATTATTCTGATTAAAATTAGTTTTAATTATTGGAATATATGGGTGTCTGTGAACAAGCATGCGAGTGCATGACACATTGGACTTCTACTTCAGTTACACCGTCACTTCCACATTCACGGCCTCCACACACTTCCCACGCCACGCACGTAATCTCCAATCCTCATGGGACCCTCCTCCACACGCGTCAAACTCCCACGCGCCACACTGTGGGACCCACAAATCAGAGGTTGACTTTTGATATGGCAAAGAAGCATCCAACATAATAAGGAAGCAAGCCATGTTGGTCTCTCGTAAAGTGGGTCCCACACACCCCACCCCATTCACTGCTAAACGACGCCGTGCAGCTAACCTAAACCCACTCTGACAGTCAACGCCCTTGTCCAATTGTGCTCCCTTGTAGACCCTATTCTTGTTTTTTAATTTTTTTAATGTACATCTTCACTTAAAAAATAATTTTATTCGACTTGAGGAAAATTATTATAATAAACAAAAAAATTTCTTTATAACTTTAACATAACAAATGCATATTCAGGATTCCATTTGAGATATTTAGTTAAGTTGAATCACATATGTTATTGATTCATGTGTTTGGTGGTATTTCTTTTTTTAATTTTTATTTGTTTTATTTATTTTATTTTATTGAATGTGCTTTGTTATGGTTTTGTTTGGATTCGACAAGTCAAAGGCATATACGACAAGCAATTCCCTAGCTTTGAAGCAATCCAACAACAGCTGATTGAGATGAAGAAGGCATCATCATCGTATGAATCTTGTGTGCATCTAGCTAGATCAAATTTTTGCAGGAATAGCCATGTTATGGTTGATTTATTTTGCAGAGTAGATAACGATAATTAAGAGGTTAGATTTACATTGTCCATTTCTGGGTATGGGAATCAGCAGCACCATTGTGCCTTCGAATTATTAGTTTTTTTATATTACATAGTTGGTGGTTATTTTGGCTTATCTTAAGGTATTTATAAAAATAAAAATAAAAAATCAATCCATGACCATTTTAACTACTTCACAAAGAATTAGTAAATTCGGTTAAGAAAAATTAAACACGGTTCTTCTAGTGTTTTTAGTATTAATTTAAAGTTTCACTCTTATAAGAACACTTAAAAATATATATATATATATATATATATTATCATATTTAGTTAATTTAGCTAGTACTATGAAATTTGTAAATAATTTCTCTATTTTTTTTCTTCAAAAAAAACTATTAAAACTTCAATTCCCTGATATATTCTTTAAAGTGAGTAAAATTATTATATAATTCTTCTATAATTGAGTTAGGTGTAATAAACCAATAAAAATAAGGACCTGTCAAGATAGTGCTTTTGTTTTTGAGAGGCAAAGAGAAAGATTCAAGATAGTGCATGTTTAGGAACAGTTTTTAAAGAATAACAAAATTTTCTAAGAAACCTAGCTATCATATTCTGTTTCCTCTTCCACTCAATCCTTTCTTACTTTTATGGTAGTTAAATTAACTGCTTGCAGTAGTTAATCATTATTTAATAATTTATATTTTATTAGTTTAATGCATCCAACTTGAGTAATGAGTATATTATGTTTATGCACATAACCTTTCCTCAAGATAAACTTACTAGACTGTCCAAAAACTGATAATACAGCTAAGGTATTCTCTGATACTAGTACTAATAGCTTACATGTAAGCACAACTTCTGGTGTAGAAGTGCTATTTTACTACAGTTGAAGTCACCACTTTGTTTTCTTTACAATTTGGTCAAATTCTTCTGGTTGCAGCTGAGGAAAGAATACAGGTAAAATTCTATGTCATGCATTCCATGGCATCATTGGCATGTGCACCAGCCAATAAGCCTTCCTTGGATGTTTTTTCTGTCTCTGTTTATGATTTTATTAAATATTTACTTATGGAAGAAAACATTAACAATTAATAGTAACTATTCTCTGCTTTTTCCTTTTTCATGAATATTCTCTGCCTTTAGTGCTTGCCATATTTCAAATTATTGAGGAATTGCTACAAAATCATTCATCCCAAACTCATTTTATTTACAAAAGGTTTTGCTATTTACATTCTTCTACTAGCTAAAAATTACTTTAACAGATGCGATGCAAATGAAAATTCTATTAGCATTATTTGCTTTGCCCCTACATCTACCTATGCATACTAGTGGTAAATAGGAGTATGTTCTGCTTTGAATGTAAAATGTTCCAACGAATCATAAGCAAAACCAAAACTCTGATTCCCGATTTAATTATTGGGCTAAGCTACAGTATGTTTCGTAATGTTACTTTTTTCATTAGGAGAATCGTACTTTAGTAAGTAACCTACCGTTTCATCTATAGTAGCATATAAACAATTATGCAAGCACACCTACCCCGATAAACATTTCTTCTTAAAAAGAAGTAATTGAAAATTAGTCACAGGGAGTCAAAGAATATCCTAAAATTATTTTCAATATAGTATATGAAAAATATTTCTTTAAGGTTGACTCTTGCTTTGGTTGAAATGGGGTTGTCAAGTAGCTTCTGTCTAGTGTGATATGCATCTATCCCATCATGTAACAAGACAAAATAAACATTTAATCAAAAGCATAGCCCACACATATCAGTACTACAATAAATTCAAAAAATGTCAAAGCCCCTATAATGGCTCTGCAGCATATCGTGTTTGTATGGACTCCGACCTTTCAATTCCCAAAACTAATCTAAAAGCATAGCCATACATCAATTTGACCAAGTTTCTGTAAAAAAGTGAAAAAGAGACATTACAAGGAACAATGAAACTTAAACTTGTTCCACTTGCCTGCAGCCAAAAACAAAGAAACGTGATGATTCAATACAATGCCAAAGTCAATTCAGTGCATGTCTGATTTCACGTTGAGTGTTGAGTTGTCTAAGATCATGTCAAATACTAATTAACCTAATTTTAGGTAAATGTTTACATGATTTCGTGTTTAAGAATTGATTTTGAATTCAAAATTAATTTTGATTCAAAATATTTAGATAACTTTTAAATTGGATACAAAATGTATACTAAATTTTATTATTAACTTTTACACTAAAAGCACTCAAAAATAAATTGTTTCACTTCAAAATTAATTCTAATCAAAATCAATTTTACCAAATCAATTTTGAAAACGTTCATTGAAACGCATACTTAGTAATTACCACTCTAGAAATCCACAGTAGAAAGGCCCCATCAAATTATGAGGTGGTGAGTGATGACACATTCTGCAGTTAACCAAAGATGTTACTTCATTGTTTGGAATAGAAATCTCCAAGGAAGTCAAAGTATAATACATACAAAAACATAGCTACAGCTTGGCTTACTTATTAATAAAGTCAAGGAAGGGGGGAGAGGAACCAAGTATACATCACAACCACCTCTTCATCTGCTCCACTCTTTCCTTTCTCATTAGTCTATTATCTTAAACCACCTTCCTCTTTCAACTGCTATAACTACAAGGAGGATCTTGTTGTTGTTCTAACCTAATAATAAATATGGTTGAGTCAGCCATGTCAAAGACAATGATGGAGGAAGTAGTAATGGCAACTTCTTGGTCAGAGGGGTCAGAGGATGATGACCTTGTGAGAGAGCTTTTAGATGATGGGTCTCCCCTTCTTATTGAACCCCCCAACACAACAACAAAAGCCTCTTCAAGTGATGACCAAGACCAAGCCTTTAATAGGTTCATCTCCAACATTTACTCAGGACCTACCATTTCAGATATTGAAAATGCTTTGTCAGTGACCAACCAAAGAGACCATTTCCCACAACTCTCATCGGCCAGGTATAAAATGCTTCCAAACTTAGCTAAATTACTCTTTATGGTTAGCTTGTGACTCTATGTGGCTTGAGTTTCCTGAATTGAGCACCCATTTGGTGCATGTTTGATGTTTTTGTTTCATTTTCATTTCAGAGTCTCCATATTGGAAAGGGGTTTGAGTAAGATTGAGAATAAGTATACCCTGAAAATCAAATGCTTTGGCAACGGGATGGGTGATGATGGATATAAGTGGAGAAAGTATGGACAGAAATCAATTAAGAATAGCCCAAATCCTAGGTAAATTCTCTCTTCTATATAATTGATATATGAACATTCACTTTTTGGATTTCATTTTTTTTTTTTTAATTTGCTGGTAAAAAAGCAGCAGAGATTTCCATAAATCAGTCCTGCTATGCATGTTTAGTACTTTGGCATTACTTCAAAAATCTTTTACTGCAAGATAAAAAGGACATGCAGACAGGGTCTTAAAACTGGAACTTTAAATAAACTCTTTTTTTTATAAACAATTACATATGAAGAAACTAAAAAGATAAAATAAATTTAACTTTTTCTGCAAGTTAAAATCAATGTGTAGTTAACTTTTACACACAGAAACTTCCTCTTTTAACTTTTCTTAAAAACTAAAATTGATTTTAACTTAATTCAATTCGTTTTATTTTCTTATATTTTTATATAATAAATATTTACCAAGAATCTTATCGAAACGGGCCTTAATTAATTCCTTGACTTCCTTCTCATACAAGTTCTTTTCATAAACACTAACAAAAACCACTTTCACTTCACCAAGAAATGGAGAGTGGATATTTCATGCTTTCCTGACATTAAATGCATCAACTCACCCAATCCTTGTAAATAGACTTGCATTCTCTTCAAACAGTTTAATCCCATTTGGCAATTTAGTCCCACCATTGCAAATGATTACAAACCTGAACATAAAACATGCTAATCAATCAATCTGAATGCCCCACATAAATTCATAGTATTAACATGCTAAGTAATTTCTAGTTACCACCTCTTCAAAAAAATAAAAAATAAAAAAAAATTACCAACTAGAGGGATGAATTTTCACGATCAGATGATAGGGGCTCTTTGTCGTTGTCGTTGTTTCCAACTTCTGAATGTCTGATAACCCTATGATGTGTAGTAGAGATGATACAGAAAAGGTAAGAGGGTGAGGAATATTTACACGCCACTGCATCAGTATATTTTCCCTACGGTACTAGTAAATATGGCAAATTGGGTTGACAGTTGCGTCACAAATTTTATTACCTAGGCCTAGGCTAGGTAATGCAGGTACCTAAAACATTCAACTTTTCATTAAAACCTACCATAATTTGCAAGAGACCTATTCATTGATCCATAAGTTAGCCGACAAGTACAAATTTAAGATTAAAGCTACTTTGATAGAGGCAATACCATGCACAAAAGCAATTCTATATATTTGTCTAAATATATATCGTGCCAGCAGTTTTCATGATACATCGATCTAACAAGAAGATTTATGACTAGTCTCTTCGTTAATAACTTTGTCACGGGAAAAATCTTGTATGAATCTCTATTTTCTACCCCCTTCCTTTTTTTATTATTAAATCCTTTTCAGAAATTTATTTTTTATAAGATTATGTTTTAATTTATTTTTATTCTACCTTATTTAATTATTCTCTCTAAACATTAATGAGAAATAATTAAATGAATAGAAAGATAAGAAAATGATAATTTTGAAATAGTAATACAAATAATTGATATATTTAATGTAATTAACTCAATTAACTATTTTTTAAGAGTGTGAATTAGTTGAAACAGCATGGAGGGTGTATATATTAAGTAGGTAAGACCTTGTCAATATGTATGAAGATTATGGAGATAAATGTAAATTTTGTAACAACAAACAGGTAACATATGATGAACCACCGGTCTTACCTAAATTTTTTCATCAACCTCTCGCTTGGAGGACTGAAGTACAAATTTTAATAATATGAGATAAAGGTTTACAATAAAATAAATAAATAATAGGAGATAAAGCAGTCCCAAACTATTTCCAACGTAAATTTACTAGAACATATTTTTTAATAAACTACTTTTCTTCAAAAAGCTTTATGAAAGCATAGCCTTTTGAAAACATAGCTTTTGAAAAATGTTGTCAATATTTGGGTTCGGATAAGGTTTTTTTTTTTTTTTTTTTTTTTCTGAAGGTTTCGGATAAGATAAAACCACTAAAAACAGTAAGTTTATTTGCCAAATTTATCATAGCGATATTTTTAAAATTACTTGTGTTAAACTAGAATAATTCATTCTGAATTTATCTACTTACTCAATGATATATTTAACTTTATATTGCGGAGGTATATCTAATTATCTACACTCAACAAGGGATATGACGACAAATTAATAGTCAAATTACCCACATCCTAAAAAAGTTGAGTGCGAATTCTTGAAGAAAAACCCTATGATTTCAACTTTAATACCTATGTCAAATTCTTAAAAAAAAAAAAAAATAGCCTTGTCAAATTTGTGTAAAAGCTACTTTTGTTTGGGCTCGATTTGTCAACCCCCTGAATTAGTATCTAATAGCAATATGCCTCTACAATTACCGGACAATTAACTTGTTCATGTTAATCACATAGTACAAAAATTAAATGTTCATTACTAATTTTGATACCATGGAACCAGCAGGAATTATTATAGGTGCACCAATCCAAGGTGCAGTGCCAAGAAGCAAGTTGAGAGATCCAATGAGGACCCAGACACTCTTATCATAACCTATGAAGGGCTCCACTTGCACTTTGCTTATCCATACTTCCTCATGGGCCAACTTCAGCAATCTAATTCCCACCCACCAATAAAGAAGTCCAAGCCCATCTCTCCACAGGCCCAAGCCCAAGCCCATAAAGAAGACTATATTCACGCAGTCCAGCATACAGAAGAAGCCCATGAAGCCCAATCAAATGCTACTTTGGACGTGATGTCATCCACTTCATTGGACTCTACACTAGATATGGCCCAAGAAAATTTGGGCTCACAAGGGTTGCTTGAAGATATGGTGCCATTCATGGTTCGGAACCCGTCAAACAATGTCAATAGTGCTCACACAAAATTTTCTTGTTCTTCATACCGTTCTCCTCCAACATCACCTCTTTGGACTTCAACTTACTCCACCACTTGCTATACCGTTGGCTTAAATTCTAGCACTTAATTTATAATTATGTATATGTAAAGATTGAGAAAAACAATAAAGTTTAGAGGGTGGTTATAATTGCTTTGATTATGTGAATTTAATAATATAATGTAATAGTATAGTCTTAATGGCACGCCATCGAAGGAAAGAAAAAAAGGTGCTCCTATTTTAGTGTCAAATCATAATGAAAAACTATTTTTTCTCTATTTATTTCGTTGATTTTTTTTATCTATTTAGTTTTTGCCATTTAACATCGTTTTAACTTTTTTGTCACGTGTTTTATATTGATTTACATAGCACCGCATGTACTTCATCACATGAACACCTAACACTTAAAAGAATTAATTTGTAAAATTTGCATAATTCCCGTGGTAGTATGTGATAAGTTACAGAGTACATGAATAGATCAAACATAACAAAATACCTTGAGTTGTACCCATCCCCTAGTGATGTAACTTGCTAGCTACCAATTGGTAACTATTCAAATTTTGTATACATTTTTAAGTACTACATTTACACACGTGTCATGTGAATAATTTTAACATATATTGTAAAAGAAACACAATATAGCCTCACATGATAAAAAAAACTAAATATATTTTAAATTGGTGAATAATATTTTTTTCTTTACATTTTTTATTATATAGTTTTTATAAAATTAATAGGGTCGCCTATTAAATTAAAATTTGTCGACTTATTTGTTATTTGAAATAATTTGGTTTTGAACTTTTGATTTATCTACAGAGAATTGATTTATTGAATAGTCGTGTCACAGGTGACATTAATTTTAAGATTAGCCTGGCAGAAAAATCATTTTACCTATTGGTATTGAATATTTTGTAATTTATTATTATTATATGATATATTTTTACTCGCAGGAAAGTAGATATATGTATTAAATCGCTGCCTTTCTTTTTCCTTTTTAAGGAAAAATCCCTGTCTTTCTAGTATTATTATTTCTATAGATTATCGTTGTCATTAATATTTAATTTTCTTGTCATTTTTCAACTCCAATTACATTTTCTTTAAATAACATTGTTAAATACATTAAGCTTCTTTTATTAGAATTGAGCATAAGGAATTGTTAATACTTGAGAAATTGAGCCATATTGTTATATAACTACATACTTATATTATTCGTGTTTTATTAATAACATGTCGGCTTTGATACTTGATTAAAGATATCTATAATTTTCTTAAATTGAATAGGTTTTGTTAAATTCCTATGTAATAATTTGCAATTATTATATTAATTTGACATCTTGGCTTGAACTTTTATGTACAATACTGAGGTACGATATTTTAATGAAAATTTAAAATAAATAAAAATAATACATATTATCTTTCTATATAAAATTATTTAGAAGTTCACATTTTGGTGCTTTTAAAACTTGAATTAATCATGATGTGATTGAGTTTTACTGGATTCTGATTAAAATTGTTGATGCTTTCATATGAAACGTGATCTGAATTCTCTTAACAACAATGGAACTCTCTAATATTACTAAGGCAATATGAATAGGAATGAAAATAGGTCAAATTTTAAATAGGATCTATGATTTGATTTGTTTAAAATTTGACTTAGTCTGACCAGTTTAATAAATAATTAGGCTTAAAATTTTTTTAAAAAAACTTATATATTTAAACAGGTTAGATTCAGATTTATAAAAAAAATCTATAAAATCAGCCTATTTATTTATATAATAATATAATAAAAACAAATTTTATATTACATTAATAATAGCATTATTAATTAAATAAATTTATAAGACCAAAATAAGATTATATATAAAGATGAAGCTAACTTTGAATTATCCTTCTAATTATAGGGCCTAACTATATAATATGGTTTTACGCTAGCTTTTTCCTTTCTACATTAGCCTTTTTTAATGTATGCCTTTTATGGTAGTGTTTTACCGTAGTCAAATATCCATATCATATCCATTAGTATTTTTTATTATTTTCTTATACTACTAGAAAATAAATTTTTAATATCGGTTATTTTTTATTTTCAACATCAATTTTTTTTAATCAATATTGGAATCATTGACGCTAAAAGTATATCAATGTTAACATTGATTTTTAAAAATCGATGTTAACATACACTACACGACATCGATTTTTAAGAAAATCGAGGTCATATAATAAGAAATAAATAAAAAAATATAAAATATTCAAAAATCAATATCGATTTTCAGAAAAAATTGATGTTGTTAGGAAACTTTTTACATTAGTTATTCCAAAAATCAATGTGGAGAATACACTTTCTAAATCTATTCTTCCAAAATCGATATTGGATAGTACTTACAACATCGATTTTTCCTTGTAATCGATGTTGTATAATCACTTTCTATATCGATTATTACATAACTGATGTAGAATGTCATTTGAAAAAAATGACATATACTCTTTATTTCCTTCTTTTTATAATCTTAAAAGACATATTGAAAGTTAAAAAAAAAATTTAAAGCACATCTATTAAAAATATTTGATATTTTTTTATATCAACAATTAATGCACCAACAAACTATGATATTAAATGAAAAATCAATATCATGACTCATTTGGACATACCATGTCATCAGATGTAAGTGTCCCTGTCTTGTCAAAATAGCAAATATCAATCTGTAGGACAAGGTATGTACAATAAGTTACATAAAAACCAATTTCATATGATCTAATATATCTAACAAAATAAAGGATGTACAAGAGTAGAAACATAGAGACAGGCCTCCAAGTACCTTTCAAGCAAATGGTATTTGAAAAGGCTCTGCAAAAAATGTCACGCCGTGCCAGTGCAATCAGGGAAGTATTAACAGCTATTGATAGTCTCAGGAGGAATCACAGAAGTAACAATAAGTGAACAACTTAGTATAAGTTTATACTTGCTCCTTATGGGAACTTCTAGCCCCTGTAAAGCATAAAAAAGTTAACAATTTACCAAGCCTTGATAAATCCATTGGTTATCTGTATCCAACCATATAAAACAATAATTTCAAAAATGATGCCGAGAAGAAAAGAGGAAAATAAATAGATTCATGCAGAAAGAATGCACTCCTAGCAGGGTAGAAAATAATTGCTTACAGCAAATTTACTTCTCATTTACCGTAAAATTTAACTATTTATTCTTCCGTTTTCGACGTACATGAAGAACATTACATTTTTTTAAGAGAACAACATTACATATCTAAATTTGAAGACATCACTAAAAATAAATACTAATTAACAAGGCAGAAATTATGGGCACCATTATAAAAGGATTAAATTAGCACAATTATATATTTTATATTAATTGTTGGCAAAACAGAAATAGTGCACATGAAAAATAAAATACGCTATTCATTTACAATAAACTAAAATTACGAATAAAGGAAAGCAGCAATCACCTTTACTCAGAGGAAGCAAAAGAGCCTCCCTCTCATAAGAATGCAAAAGCAGTATCTCTCTGGTAGGAGAAAGAAAAGCTTCGCGAAAGTCCAAAAGCCCAATTCGGGTCTCAGACAGATGCCAGTTGTGCAGTTGAAGTATAGTTGGATCCTCACTACCCAAGGGAAAATCCATTTTCTTCCTGATTCAACCAAACACATATTCACAAAAATAAAAAATCATTAAAATAAATATAATAATAATAATAACTAGTTATCCAAATATCGAAAGAATTATTCATTGCTAACTTAAACACTCAAAAAAATGAACGTAATGAATGATCTAACATGGCTAACAATACAAAACACTTGAAGAAGTTATTATCTATAACAAAAAACGGTAGCATAGCAATAACAGGCTATGTCTGTGTTTCTATTTCATTTCCACGTTTTTTTTTATTATTGAAAACAACCATGAATCGCTGGTGGTGGAATCGAATGGTGTAAACACGTGGAGACTCGAAACCAATCTAGATTCAATGAATATTATTTAAAAAAGAAACGACAACTTCGAAGAGCATCGAGGAGAAATCGAGAAAAAATGGAAAAGGATAGAAGAAGAAGAGAAACAAACCTGAAGCAAGAGCAGGAGCAGGAGCAGCTACTTCCTCCGGCGGAGGATAACCGAAGTTGCCAACAACAAACCCCAAGGGGAAGAACCCCTAGTAGCAATCATAAGCTTCCTGGCCGAGAACAAGAGGCGGTAGAGACGAAACCATTACGCCGTTAAAGGATCTATCACTAAATGGAAGGTGTGGTCGGCAAAGTGGAAGCGATACTTGTCGGGGTGGAGGAGGAGGGCAAGGTGACGGTCGAGGGTGTACCAGTCAGGGTGGTTGTTGACGCGCTTGTCGGAGGTGAGGAGGACGTCAACGATGGCCAGGATCTGGTCGGAGCCTTCGAGGAGAGGCTCGGTTTCCTGGGCGAGGATCGCAAACTCGCGAGAGCCCATCAGATTGTGGTTCTGGAGGAGCTTCTCTGATATCCCGAGGGGGTGGAGGAAGTGGGGAAATGGAAATGGAATTGGGTGGTGGAGGAAGGTGGGAGCCATATGGAGGGCTTCAAAAGGACAGGATAGAGAGAAGGTGGTTCTGAAAATGGGCCTATGACTGCACACGTGCATGCTCTCTTAACAATATTAACTTATTAAAAAATGGATGTTGTAAGTAATTAGAGAATATCGATTTTTAAATAATTGATATTTTAACATCGACGTTAATAATAATATTTTATTAAAAAATGTCATTATTCATTTTATAATATTAATTTTTATTATAATCTATTAACATAGTGAGATGTTAAAATCTATTATTTTATTTGTATTATGTAATTTTTTTTAGTTTTTTATTCTTTTAAACACCAAATTTAAATAGCCATGTAATTAATTTTTTTAAAAAAGATTATTGGCCTATTTAACTAGACTTATTTAAAATTAAGATTTTCATCTATTTAATAGTTTTAATATAAAGTAAGTTTTTAAATAGAATAAGTCATATCAGACTTTTAAAAAAATAATTAGATCAAACCTTAAAAAAAATTATAATAAATAAGAGGCATGGTTTAAGGCTTAATTTTATAAAAACAAGCCTATTTATTCAAAACTATAAATAAAGAATGAACACATACAATACAACAGGTATTCCTAATGATTTTACCATAGTCATGATATGTAATAAAATGTTTATCTACTGCAATATGTTTGGTTATACCTATGGGAACATGAGCTGGATTGGATTTCCTAATGCAACGCCCAAGGTGTGTCTCAAGGACAATATTATTGTCTTAGTGTAGTGTAGTGACATGGTAACTTTACTATGGGTTCGCATACAATCTAATGAATGCATCTAAGAATCCTACGCCCAAACATGACTTTGATTGTGTTCTGTTATCTGTCAACTTTTCCACTATTAGGATACTGTCATTGTTTTTTCTCCGGGAAAAGAAATTTATGACCCGTAGGCCTTCTATCTTCACGCGGACGATGGAATCATCCATTTCGATATATAAAAAATAATCGATTTGAAAATATCGATTACACGAGGGGGGGGTTATATTTCTGGGAGCGAACTCCAGTCGAATAATTGTTGATGTTGATATGCATGTTAGATAGTTCATGATAAAGAATTTTTGCATCAAAAGGTGCATGTACAGCTCTTAAGGAAAAAAAGGTTTCCTCATTTGGGATCCTGGGGAAGAGGATCAAGCTGGCCCTTGCGAACAGCTTAATGCTCTATCTCCCTTCAACCCTTTGAGCGAAATCTTTCATGTTGTCAAAGAGTTGAACAATGAAAATGGATGACTAGTGCCTGATCGAATTGATCGGAGTTTTTTTATGGATTGCTATTTCGAGTATTGCTCCCATTAGACTTCTTATGTCAGGATATTAAAATTAAATTCAAATCATTTATTTTATAAAAAAAATTCTTTAATTAAATATTTAATTAAATATTTAAATTAATAAATGTCTAACAAGGGTGTTGGTTCTTTACTGTTAGATCTAACCCTTCCTCTCTCCTTTTAAGAATATTTATATGGATGAAATATCCCAGAGAAGAAGATCACAATGTTTGGAGGAATAACACCACAATGGACGTGAGTGTGTGCATTGTGTAAAGGGAATAGAGAGAGTCAGAAAATTGTGTACCTTGCACCATGACATGTTGGTATTTATAACTACTGACCTGTGATTTATTTGTGAGAGTTAGTTGGAAGAACGTTCCCACGATCCTGTCCGGGATTTTCGGTCAGTTGATACCCGTTGATGCCTCTATGTGCGAGTCGGTTATCACCACATTCTCTACATTGGTAACCTGTAATAGTGCATATTGACTAAGTCTTATTGGGCTTTTCTAGACTTGACCCAATACAAATACATATATCCGTAACAGATGCCCCTCAGCCCGGTTGTCAAGCATCCTTGAGAGCCGGGATGAATTATGCGAGGAAATTTGTTCAACTTTCCTGGGAGATTTCAAGGTTCCTGCCTGGGTCAGTTTTTGTGCCGACATTGAGGTGTAATCATTTCCGAGGTATGATCAATGCCGAGGTATAATTGTACCGACCTCTCTTCCATGGTCATTCTTGCATCAATTTTCCCCCCTGACACGCCGACTTGCTTTATGATTTCCAACATCGAACAACGACATGTTTGTTTTGTTCTCCAAGAATTGAAATGACACGTCTTCTGATCATTTAATGTCCAGTCATATCTTCACATGCTTTAGTCATGAGCCTTCTGAGTTATTCTCCGTTTTGCCCTGGTTTCTAGATTGGTTGGACGATCTTGCCCCTTTCGTGATTAGTCATGTCCTCCAGTTACTTGCCCTAATCAGTATTTTTTCGGCTACCTTTCCTTTGGGTATTTCATAAATCTTTTTCCTCTTTTTCTCCCTCATTCACTCTTGGTGTTCCAATCGCTCTTAGTAACTCTCGCGTTCTCCTCTTTCTTCTGCTTTCTTTTGATATTAACACACACTTTCGTTCTTCATCTTTGGTATTCGCATCTCTCAGGGCTTCTCACATTTCAGGTAATTTATGATTCCTTTGTACTTGCATTCTCAGATTTTTGTTCCTCTGTCATTCATTATAGCAGTTTCATTTCTCGTATCCTTCTATTCTATTAATCAGTTCCTGGGTTTTCCCTTTCCTTTGATTTTAGTTTGTTTTGGTTTTTGTGAACTCCTTATCCCTTTATTTGCTTGACGTGTTGAGTCCTGTTTAACTTCTCCAAATGGGATTTACTCCTGAAGAGGAAGCACACATTCGCAAAATCGTCCCTCCTGGTTCTGCATTCTGGTTCTTTGGTCTTCCTCTCTCAGAAGAGGAAAAATCAAAAAGGTTGTTGCGTGGTCCTTCCGGGGGTTCTAAACCTTCAAAGAAGCCCCAAACCACGCTTTCTGGAACTCCTACCAACTTTGAGTCTAAGTGTAGGGGTCGTTCTAGAGTTCCTCCTGTTCTCCCTTCCAGTGTGCCCTCTAGAGAATCTGCTTCAACAGGACCTGGTCCATCAAGACCCTCTCATCACACCCCATTTGAACCATGTCCAAAGTGTTTGGATCAGTTCATGTTCCTGACGAGATTCGGGTTTGATCACCAAGCCGATGAGACCCTTGACGCTTGTAGACATAACCCGGTGCTCGTTAACAAGCCCATGTCGGGTGCTTCAACCGAGATGTCAACCTCGCTTGATGTTATTCCGGTGATGACCACTACTTCATCAAACTTTGATTCTCATCTTGCCATCATTCCTCCAAGTATTTTTTACCGATTGCTGCTTTTTATTTTGTCATAGGTAATTATGGATACCCCGTTGGTGGAGATAGTTGAAGAGTCTCAGTCAGCAGGATCTCAGCCTAACAACCCCTCTCCTCTCTTAATTTCTAAATTTCCTTGGGTTACCTATGAGGTTCTTAACACCTCTTCTGTCATGAGTCCGGGAGCCTTGCAACACTCCCCATTTGGAATCAAGAAGGATTCTTGATTCGTCATCCCGGCCCTCACGAGCCCATATGTTCGTGTGCCGGGCAAGGTGAACCAAATTTCTTCTTTTTTTGCAAGGATGTGGTTATCCGCTTGGGTATCCACTTTCCTCTATCAGATTTTGAAATGAATCTCCTAAAGCATTTGAGCCTGGCCCCCTCGCAAGTTCATCCTAATAACCGGGCTTTTATAAAATCATTTGAAGATTTGTGTGTAAATTTAGGGATCCCTTGTATAGTTCTTGTTTTCTTGTATTATTTTACTGTCTATACTGGCCGAACCGGCCGAGAACCCCCAAGTAGGAAGGGATGGACTTCTCTGAGGAGTCGGCCTAACCGCAAGCTTTCCAATTTACGCAGAATCCTTCAAAAAGTTCAAGAATAATTTATTTTAAGGTGTCTGCCGAGTCCGACAAACAAGCTTTCGTTCTCCTTGGGTCAGAGTCCCCTGAAGTGAAGTGGAGATTCCCACTCTACTGGACCCGCGCCCACCACGAATTTCCCCCATCTTTTTATCAGTGTGAAGAGACGAGTCTGTCGGACGCGGATGCCTCTTCGATTATCCGGATTGATGCCTTCCGAGAGTCTTAGGGTATTTCTGGCGCTACACCTCTTACACACCAACGTCAGTTCGGGGCTCCATACGTGGTATATTTTGATCTTGAGACTTCGCATGATAACTATTCTAAATGTTTCTTTTACTTTGTTGCGGCTATTGTAATGGAAGATCAGACCGGTAATTTGGTACCTCGGTCCTGTAAGACTTTTGGCTCTTCCAACCTGGTAGCTAGCGCTAGCCGTCCCCCTCGCTTTCTCTCCAAAATTATGAGTGGGGGAAAATCCTAGAGGAGGAAGGTTTCGGAGCCTGTCCAAGAGGCGCCTGTTGAGACGGCCTCGGTTGACCCTGCACCAGTCCTCTTGACTGCTTCCCCAGTCCCTGCTGCCTCTTCTCCACCCAGTGCACCTGCCGTTGGTGCCTCGACAGATGAAGGCCCTTTGACCTCGGTCCCTGAGGCTCTTAAGCTGACGCCTGGGTATCTCTGGGAAAAGGGGACTAAAGACCTCTTCCCCTTCGTTCGGGATCCCAAGCACGTATATGACTCGATCCCCTTCTCCGAGGAGTTTCTTAATGAGCTTGGTCAGATGCAACTTTATGCCTTCAGGACTGCTTCTCTTGTTCAGAGTCTGGTTACTCTGAAGACAAGATATATCAAAAAGAAAGAGGAGCTCGCTGTGTCCTTGACCGAGTCCCAGAAGGTTAAGGAAAATCTGGCCGAAGTTGTTGAGGAGCTGCGGGTTGCTCGGGAGAAGTCTGAGGTGCTTGAACACGGCCTCCGTGAAGTATGGGCTGAACTTCAACAAGTTTTGGCGAAGGCCGCCCTTATGACTGAGAACTTGAACAAGGTCAAAACTTTGTTTGAGGGGGCACAGTTGGAGGTTAAAGAGGCTGAGTCCAAGCTTCTAAGGGCGGAGAGGGAGGCGGTCGAGCTTAGAGAGATGATGACGTCAGTAACTGAAGAATCTTTCAGCAACGCCTTGGAACAAGTTCTATATTTGAATGTCAAGGTCACCTTGAACACGGAGGGGGCGCATTTCCAGTCTTATGTGCGTGATGGAGTGGTTGCCCCCTATTATGAGCAAGAGGATTCTGTGGTCCAAGCTGGTGACGTTTCGGACGTTGGTGCTAAAGAGGTTTCGGCTCCTGAAGACGGTGGCCCAATGGGCGAGATTTTAAGGACCGGGATGTCGGTTTTATTTGTAATTGTCCTTTCTAGGATATTCTTGCTGGGGCCAGGTTTTTCCCATCCTTATTTGCATATTCGTACAATATATTTCTACTCGTACAATTTGATATTTGGATTATAATATTTGTTGTTTGTTTCTGTTTAGAACTATATTTTGTATGTGCATCATATATTCGTTTGGCTCCATCGACCAAGTATAATGTTATCTGAATTAAACATCGGTGCTTTGTTCTCGGTTTCGTATCCAGATAATACTTGATGTGTCACATAGTCGTTATTGACCATGTTAACCTGATCTGATCAGGGTTTGACTACACCTTAGTATCACGTGGGACGATATATGTCTTATACGCGTACAGGACACTTTAATTTCCTTGAAAGAAAATTTTATTCATAACAATTAGAGATAACCATATTCATGATCCTGATGAAAGAGATCGGTATGAAGTAGAGGTGTCGAAACGCTCGGTCCCCACTCATCCTCTCAATTAACGGGAAACATATGAATGATGAACAATATTACACTTGAATAGAAAACTAAATTTATACTAGGAATAGGAACTGGTGGTGAGGCTCGTGACTTCAAAATCTCTAACTGTAGTACGATTTCAGCTTGTTCGCGTTCCAGGTGCGCTTGATCGCTTTTGTATCAAGAGTTTTTAAAGTATATTCCCCTTGTCCGAGGTTCTACGTGACTTGGAACGGTCCTTCCCAGTTGGCTGCCAATTTCCCATCCGGGCGCTCCTATTCCTGATGTCAGCCCTACGTAGAACTAGGTCACCATTTTTTAAACTCCTTGGTCTGACCTTATTATTGAACTTCTTGGCCGTGAGCTGTTTTGCTGCCATATCCTGGAGGTCTGCCTTAGCCCGAATCTCCTCTATTAGTTCTAGCTTATTGGCCAATGCTTCCTTGTTGGTATCTTCACCTTCCTAGAGTGTGAATTTTCTTCTCCGTGAGGGTTGTCCAAATTCCACAGGTATCATAGCCTCACGTCCGTAAGTCATTATGAATGGGGTTTTCTGAGTGGATGTCTGGATTGTGGTTCTGTGTCCCCACAAGATATAGTACAGTTGCTTTACCCAATTCGACCTGGCTTCATGCATTCGTTTCTTTAGCCCATCCAGGATGATTTTATTAGTAGCTTCAGCTTGGCCATTGGATTGCGGATGCTCCACGGATGAGAAATGGTGTTTGATGTGGAAGCCGACCATCATCTCCCTGAACCTCTTATCAGTGAATTGAGTTCCATTGTTCGTGATGACTTCTGCCGGGATCCCGAATCTAGATATTTATGCTTCTCTCGAAGAATTTTTGGTCACAGGTCGAGGTGATGGTGGCTAATGGTTCGGCTTCGATCCATTTTGTGAAGTAGTCAACTGCTACGATTAGCCATTTCATCTGTCCTTCAGTTGCTTTAAATGGTCCCAAAAGATCCACTCCCCACTTGTAAAAAGGCCAAGGTGTCGTGATAGATGTTAGCCGAAGGGGGAAGACCATATGATTTTGGCATCTTTTCACGTGGTCTTGAGCATCTGTTTTCATAGTTGGCCAGTAGTATCCTGCCCGAAGAGCTTTCGTTGCTAAGGCTTTGTCTCCTATGTGTTGGTCGTTGATACCTTCGCGTATCTCGATCATCACATATTTCGTCTGATCTGGTCCCAGACAGAGCAACATTGGGGTGTGTAGGTCTCTACGATATAATTCACCTTCTTGAATGGTGTACATGGCCACATCTCAGACTATCTTTCTAGCTTTTATACGTCGTCGGGTACTGCTTCTTGTTCTAAGTAACTGACTATCGATTTCCTCCAGTCCTCGGCTGACGAGATCATCATGATGCAAGTTGTATGGAAGATCTCCTGCTGAATAACTATCTTATGGTTGCATATGCCCTTGGTACTTGCTAACTTGGATAATATGTCAGCTCTGGCATTTTCCTCTCTGGGAATATAGGCGATGACGACTTCATCGAACTCGGCAATTATTTCTTTGACCTTGGTTAGATATTTTACCAGTAAGGGTCCTTTAGCTTGATATCTTCCTTCGATTTGTGCGTGACGAGTTGAGAGTTTGTGAAAACCCTCAGCTTCTGGGCTCCTTGCTCTTTAGCTAGTATCAGCCTAGCTATCAATGCCTCATATTCAGCTTGGTTGTTGGATGTCGGGAAATTGAGTTGCATCGATTGTTCGATGGAGACTCCCTGTGGGCTTTCAATTTTGATCCCGACTTCGCTTCCTTTTCTGTTAGACGAGCCATCCACATATAATCTCCAGACCTCCGCGTCTCCTGGTAGTGTCGGGGTGAGTTCTACCATGAAGTCGGCCAAAGCCTGAGATTTAATCGCATGTCGGGCTTCATATTTTAAATAAAACTCGGTCAACTGAATTGCCCAACTCATCATTCTGCCAGCCAAGTCCAGCTTATGCAAGATTTGTCGAATTGGTCGATTGGTACGAACCACGATGGTGTGGCCTTGGAAGTACCGGCGAAGTCTTTTGGTGGCCACCAGAAGTGCAAATGCCATCTTCTCCAATTTCTGATATCGCAATTCTGAATTTTTGAGAGCCCGACTTATAAAATACATCGGCAATTGAGATTTGCCGATTTCTTTGACGAACATAGCGCTTACCACCTCTTCTCCCACTGACAAGTATATGATTAATGTCTCACCGGGTTCTGGTTTTGACAATACTGGAGGAGAAGCAAGACATTTCTTGATCTCTTAGAAGGCAGCTTCGCATTCCGGATTCCACCCCACACTGGCTTCTTTCTTTAGAAGTTTGAAAAAAGGAAGTGCTTTTTCCGCTGATTTTGGAAGAAAGCATGTCAACACAGCTAACCTACCTATTAACTGTTGCACTTCTTTTTTATTGGTCTGGAATTGCATGTTCAACACCGCTTTGCATTTTTTCGGGTTGGTTTCTATTCCCCTATGGGTCAACGTGAACCCTAGGAATTTGCCTGCAATCACCCCAAACGCACATTTGAGTGGGTTTAGCCAGATGTTATGCTCCCTTAGTTTGCAGAATGTCTCCTCCAAATCTTGAATGTGATTCCCGGTCGAATCTGTTTTGGCGATCATATCATCTATGTATACTTCGATATTTCGGCCGAGTTGTTGGGCAAAGGCTCTATTCATCATCTGTTGATATGTGGCGCCCGCATTTTTCAAGCCAAAGGGCATTACATTGTAACAATAATTTGCCTCGCCTCCTCTAAATGATGTCTTTTCTTGGTCCTCCAGATACAAGGGGATTTGATTGTACCCGGAGTAAGCATCTATGAATGATAACAATCTAAAACCGGATGAATTATCGACCAGCTGATCTATGCTCGGCATGGGATATGAATCTTTGGGGCATACCTTGTTTAGGTCGATATAATCAACACACACCCGCCATTTGCCATTGGATTTCTTGACCATCACCACATTAGATAGCCATGTGGTGTATTGGATTTTTCTTATGAAGCCAGCCTCCAATAGCTCCTTGATATGTTTCTCCAAGGCTTTCTTACGTTCTGGCCTGAGATTTCTCTTTTTCTGGGTTACTGGTTTCAAGCCGAGATACATTAACAATTTATGGCAATAGAAGGTTGGCCTTATCCTTGGAATTTCTGAAGCTGTCTACGCAAAAACATCTTGGTTGTCTCTGAGACACTTTGTCAGTTCTGCTTTGACAATTGGGTAAGCTATTCTTCTTATCCTGGTAATTTGGAAAGCCTCGGATCCTATCTGAATATGTTTGAGCTCGTTGGCTAGTTCTAGCCTCCATTCATTCACATCTTCTCTCATATCGAGCTCTACCAAGTTTATTGATTTCTTTGGTTGTTCTTCATCCAGTCTCCGTTCAACCCGGTCTCCTTGACGTATTCGGGTTGGAGAAGATGGGCCACCTTCACTTTCTCTTACAACATTGTAATAACATTGGCGGGATTCTTTCTGGTCTCCACAAATGGTTATTATTTTGCCATTATGCCCTATCATCTTCAGCTTCTGGTGCTTGGTGGACATTAACATGTCCCATTTATGTATGGTCGGACTTCCGAGGATAACATTGTACGGAGAAGTGAAGTCAGCAACGACAAATATTAACCTTTCTGATTTGAAGGCTCCCTTGGTTCCCAACATGAGTCGCAGTTCAATGGAGCCCTTAACTCCTGTATTCTCACCATTAAAACCTATTAGTATGGTTTTACATGGCTTCAAATCTTCCTCATCTAAATTCATCCTCTTGAAGGCGGTCCAAGAGATAATATCCGTTGAATTGCCATTGTGCATGAATATTCTTTCAATCTGGCAATTGACTAGTGTCCCGGTAATGACTAGGCCATCCTCATGGTCGGGGACCACGTCTTTCATATCTTCTTTTGTGAAATAAAGTAGGGGGTGTGACGGCTTTCTTTGAATCTGGATTGTTCTCGTACTGAGAGGACTTCTTTCAGATATTTTCTTCGTTGACTGGTCGTGTCTCCTCCTCCTCCCATGGTTCCAGAAATGACGTTACACTCGAATTCCAATTCTAGGAACTCGTCGTCATGTTTGCCTCTTTTGTCATTCCGATCCTTCTGGCCTTCATTCTGGTTGACCTTCCGCTTGACTCGCTGACCTTGTGTTTTGATCACGTATTGTCTCAGTTTTCTCTCTCGGATAAACTTTTCTATAGCATCTCATAGCATCTCGAGAATAGTCAAGTCCAGCTTTCCTAAATACTGGTCGGGGTTGATCCACCTTCTTCATATTTGTTAAAGCCACTTCTCTCCACGCTTGCGCCTGAGAAGTATTCAACAGGGTGTATTTATCATACTTGGTTTCATATATTCCCGGTCTGAAGCTGGCATCATTATTCCTGCTGGGATGGGCATTCCCTGGGTGCTGGCGATTTCTTGGAGGAGAGTTTTTCCTTTTGGGAACAATATTAGCAATCTCCATTTGTTCTAGCTCTGAATACTTCTTGGATCGTGCTCTAAATTCCAATAAAGTTTTGACTGGGTCCTTGTAAATGGATTTCGCCAGTTGGGAAGATCCACTGAGCCCAGCTGATAGGAGATGCATGTGTACTTTTTCCTCCAGGTCTTGTACTTGTAAAGCGTCTTCTTTAAAGTGATTCAAATAGCTTTGCAGTGTCTCCCCGGGTTGTTGACGGATCTTCCCCAATGCAAATTCAGATTTTGGGCTATTTCTTACTCGTTGCAAAATTGAGCAAGAACTTTTGACCAAAATCTTCGAAATTGCAGATTGATCAGGGTGGAAGTGTATGAAACCACGTCTATGCCGCACTTGATAAAGTGGTGAAAAAAATCCGAGAGATTATTGGCTCATCAATCCCTCGGACACACATCTGCATGTTGAACTCGTCAATATGCACTTTGTAACGCCCCCAATTTCCTAATCAGGGTCATTACTAATCACACATCACAAACAAGCAGTTAATCAATCAGAGTTTAAGCAGTTTGGAAGCATACACTAGAAGTGACAGCATCACAGTCACTATCATAACACTGTACATCATAATGTGGTGAATATACATCATAGTTTCACTGTACAATACAAAACTGTACAAATAACCCATCAGGGTATATCAAAGTACATAACCAAAATAAATGAGCAACATGCTCAAATCCTCTACCCTAGTGTGTCCTTCAGCAGCTAATCCTGTACAGGCTTCTTGCCTTGGGATCTCTCTGCTGATCTGGAAGATTCACCTGCAAAACATAGCCCCACACAAGGGGTGAGATATAAAATCTCAGTAAACTCAGGGCCCTTGAAGGTATTTCCTTCCCCTGGTTCACTGACAACAGATATACAATTAAATCAGAAGC
>PYAF01003195.1:274735-292468 GCA_007407185.1 Glycine tomentella
CACCATGGGAAGAGGGGTATTCTGATTCTACAATTTTATCATATCTAGTTTTCCAAGTTATTGTATTTTTTATAATAGGTCTAATAACTTTTTCTTGTATATTAAAAAACCAGTCAAAGAAATATATGTTAATTTCATTTTCTTCCATATAATCATAATAATGTCTTCTAAAATTTTATGTTTCTTCTTTACTATAAGTAGTAAAATACCATCTTCTATATTCTTTATTATAATCTTCCATAAAATCTTTTTTAATCCATTATTTATCTATTTTAAAAGGTATTTATCTAGTTAAGGTATTTAATACATGTGATCTGGTATGAGAATATTGTGGTGATGTATCAACTCCCTTATAAATTGGTATAAAAACTTTTGGATTACTATTATCTAATCCAATTAAATCTAGATATATAGTAGATCCACTAACAAAATGTATTGAAGGTCGTCCTTTATATATCATTTGTGGCTCATTTAATTTTAATGATGTTGATCTATCCTTTTTAATGTAATATTGGGTCATTCTTGGATAATTTCCCTAATCTGAGTATTATATATTCTAGGTGATTCTTCTATTACGTCTTCTATTAACCAATCTTCTAGTATTTTATTTGTGATATCTTCATGTCTTTATCTTTTAGGTACTTGTACCAAAGATTTCTTAAGATTAGCCCCTATTAATATAGTTTCATTTTTATGAAATGATCTTAAAGTTTTAAAATTATAATCTATTTTAGTTACTTTATAATATATTCTAAAAATTATATGTATTACTCCTGCTGCTTCTTTTATCATTTCATTAGGTAATTGTACATGTAATTTTATAGCTTTACTAGTATATTCATTATTAAGATTCATAGGAAAATTAAGGAAGCAATTAAAGGAGGTTGGACCATCATGTAAATTGCTTTCTAATATTGCTATTATGGAGTCATTAAAATTTTTAAGTCTAATATCTCTTAGTATCATTAATATTGGACTATTTATTCCTAATCTATAATTAGGTTTTGCTGCTACTTGTATCCGTCCATAATGTATAAAATTATATCATTTTCTTATATGCTTATCCAATATTGATTGTTCTAAAAGGTTTATTATCTTATTATCATCTGTTCGTGGATAACTACATGTATTTCATCTCTTATAGCATAGAAGATACTATGTTGCCCATATACTTCACTCTTACAGTAGGTAATTTTCAACTTGGATCTATCTTTATGTTTTTACAGAACCAGAGGATGGCAATGATATCAGGGGATTAATTTATGATATTTTCCAAATGTCTGTCTTTCGCACTTTTTCTTCTCGTCTTTCATTCAAGTCCTCCCAACCCTCATCTTCTTCTTTTAATCCTTCCCAAGCTAAAAGCGCTTTAAACAAATCAAACCGTAATATTTTCAAAGAAGAAATTTCTTTTGAAGATATTAATCAAGATCTTGATGACTGGAAGATCCCCAGAATTCCAGAAAACGAACTCTATAAACCTAACAGAAAATATTTTCATAAATCTGATTTCAAAATTCGAACCGTTGAGACTAATATACGTCTTAAATATGATTTTGATGAAATTAAACTTCTTTCAAACAGTTCTTTAAAATTTCATAAACAAAAATATAGTTTTTTGCATATTGGATATGTTCAAGTTGCAGCTAAACCTTTAGGAATAGAAGGATTAAACACCTCAATTCTTTTATGCCTAAGAGACTCCTGTCACAATCAGTTTACTGACTCCATTCTAGGCACCGTAGAAACCAGCCTTAGTAATGGTCCAATCTATTTCAATTGTTATTCTGATAGGACTGTCAGCCTTGAGGATGCCAATATTCTAGATGTTTTAACCTTAGATGTCCAGCTTTATGGTCTTGATATGAAGGCTGGATCCATCCCAATTAATATCATCTATCGGGTTCAATACAAGGTAATGAACTCGTGTATGTCTAGAGTCCTCAAACCCAGGAAGACTGGAGAAACTAATTTGTTTCTCACAAACACAACCAAAGCTAAGGTTGTGATTCCAAAAGTCATCAAGTGGGAAGACATCAATTTCCCTTAGACTTGGGCCATGGACAGAGTAACCCCGGCAAAACCCCAAACCACACCTAGTTTCGAGTCTGTCAAGCAGTATGACTCTAGACCAGATTAGGGAAAAGTATTATTCCTTTCTTAATCTAATGAAGTCTCAAATCTTTTTCTTTGATTGGTTTAAGTCTTATGCAGCTTACCATAAGATAGATTATCCTTTCTTAGAATCAAACACCATTAGTGTTATCACTAGATATGATCTTAAGGATGGCCAGATAGTCAAATCTGAGTTCCCTCCATCGACCAAGTTTATTCTTCCTAATGTTAGGAATGAAAAGCATGGTCACATAAGCTGAACCTATAACTCCTAAGGATATCAAGAACCTTATGGAGCAATCCAACTATACCAACAAATACCTCTAGTCCATAGGAGAAAGACCCAGCCATAATTCAGAAGCTAGCACTTCTGCTCCTAAAACCATTCAAACCCCTATCTTCAAACCGTTTAGAATGACTGATAAGCTTAGGAAAGAGTTTTCTAAGCTCAAAGCTTTTAATCAACCCTTTGAAGAGTCTAAGGAGAAACTTGAAGGATTAACGTCCATCATCATTCAAGACACTCCTCAGACATCCCAAGAAGCCTATTCTAGACCAACCCTTACTAGAGCTAGATCTAGCATGAAGCCCAAAAGGACAAAGACAAGGAAATCAATGTCCTTAACCAAGTTGAGTCAAAAAATGGAAACTCCGACTCAGATAGATATGCATAAATTAACCCTATTAGGAATCAACCCAACTAGAAGCAACCCTCTAAGATGTATTACCATAGGGCGACCGCTCCCGATCTTCTCTTAGAAGAAAGGGAAAACTCCAAATCCTTTAATGCCAACCACATCTATGAATGGAACATAGATGGCAAAACGAAATACCAAATCCTCAATATCCTCTAGCAGATGACCATGGTTGCTACAGCCTATGATACATCCCTTAACTACACGGAAGCAGTTATTGTAAATAATTTAGTTTCTGGTTTTACCAGACAACTAAAAGGCTGGTGGGATAATTATCTTTTCGAGGAACATAAGATTACCATCCAGAGTGCTGTCAAAATGGAAGATGATGGCACAGTCCTGACCCTGATTCTGTTAACCAGTTAATCTTTACCATAGTTCAACATTTCATAGGAGATTCCAATCTTTGGAAAAATAGATCTGCCGAACTCCTTTCCAATCTTAGGTGTAAGACCCTAGCTGACTTCAGATGGTATAATGATACCTTCCTTACTAGAGTCTTTACCCGAGAAGACAACCAAGAACCTTTCTAGAAAGAAAATTTTCTTGTTGGCCTTCCAAAGTCCTTAAGGGATAAGGTTAGGGATAAGATCCGTAGTCAGCACCCTAACAATGAGATTCCCTACAAGCAATTAAGCTATGGTCAGCTTATTGCTTATATCCAGAAGGTAGCCTTGAAGATTTGCCAAGATGATAAAATCCAGTATTAGCTTGCCAAAGAAAAGGCTCAAAATCGCAGAGATTTGGGTAATTTCTGTGAACAATTTGGCCTCCCTTGCTCCAAACCCAGAAAACCCAAGAGGCATACCCATAATCTTGATAGACAGAAACCTAAGAAATCTGTTTATCATCATCATTCCTAAGAAACCTATAGTCTGTTGGACTTGTGGCAAACCTGTCCATAAGAGCCAATATTGTAGGCTTAAGAAGAAGCTTAGGAACCTTAATCTAGAGCCCTCTGTTGAAGAACAAATTAATCAGCTCTTAGTAGAATCCTCCTCTGAAGAAGAATCTGATAAAGATACTTCTGAAGACCACTCTTTTGAAAATCTAAATCAAATTCAAGAGGATGATTTATCTTCGACTGATGAAGACTGTCCTTCTTCCTCCCAAGTCAATGTCCTTACTTAGGAGCAAGATCTTCTTTTTGAGGTGATTAATTCTATTTCTGATCCTGAAGAAAAGAAAAATCTTTTACTTAAACTTAAACAATCTTTTGATGAACCATCTTCTTCATCCTCTAAAACTGACATTATTAATTAATAATAATTTTAATCTTAAGGATACTTTTAAGAAGTTTGATAAGAGTATTGTTAAACCCGTAACCCTCCAGGAACTTCAACATGAGGTTAATCAACTGAAAGCTGAGATTCGCCTTATTAAAGAACAATAAAGTGTTCACTAGAATATTTTGAGTGTTCTACAATATGGTGATCCAACTAATGAGGAAGAACCTGTTCAGAATAATCAACCTTCTGATAATGATTCTCCTGATGATTCAGTTAGTCCAAATTTTCCTCCCAAGATTTTTGAATTAATAAACCAGTTAACAATTCAAAAATTTTATATTAAGGTCAAATTATTGTTGGAACCTTTATCCTTGAGACTGAACCTCTATTTGACACAGGGGTAGATTCAAACTGCATTCAGAGGATTAATTCCAACAAAATATTTTGAAAAAACTTCTGAGCGACTTAGTACTGCTAGTGGATCTAAGCTTCGCGTTAACTTCAAACTTTTTGACGTTTTCATAGAAAAGGATGGTTTTAAAGTTAAAATTTCTTTTCTTTTGGTCAAAAATCTTAAAAATGCGGTTATTTTGGGAACACCTTTTATCAAATCTATCTTCCCTATAACCATCTCAGATAAGGGTATTTCCACTACTTATCTGAATAAATCCATTACTTTCAGGTTTCTAAAGGATCCTATTGTTAGAAACTTGAACCCAATCCTTTTTAAGCAAAACCAAATCAATTATCTTAAGGAAGAAATTTCTTATAAGAAAATTGATGATTTTCTTAATCAACCGGTCATCCAGCATCGAATCCAGTCCTTGTCCAACCAAATCTAGAACTCTATCTATGTTGATCTTCCAAATGCTTTTTGGCAAAGAAAACAACACATTGTTGATCTCCTTTATGAAAAGGACTTCAATGATCAACAAATTCCTACCAAGGCTCGACCCATCCAGATGAGTAAGGAACTCCTCGTCCATTGCCAGAAGGAGATCCAAGACCTTCTACAAAAAGGATTAATCAGAAAAAGCAAGAGTCCTTGGTCTTGTTTTGCTTTTCATGTCAACAAACCAGCTGAAATTGAGTGTGGGTCTCCTCGTTTGGTTATCAACTATAAACCGCTCAATCAATCCCTTCAGTGGATCCGTTATCCGATTCCGAATAAAAAGGATCTTCTTAATCGACTCTTTTCTGCTAAAATCTTTTCAAAGCTTGACATGAAATCGGGATTTTGGCAAATTCAAATTAGTGAAAGGGATTGTTATAAAACAGCTTTTACAGTCCCTTTTGGACAATATGAGTGGAGAGTCATGCCTTTTGGATTGAAAAATGCTCCTTCAGAATTCCAGAAAATTATGAATGACATTTTTAATCCTTACTCTTCCTTCATTATTGTCTATATTGATGATGTCCTTGTTTTCTCTCAATCTGTTGACCAACATTTTAAACATATTATTATCTTTATTCAGATAATCAAGAAAAATGGTCTTGCTTTATCTAAAACTAAAATCAATCTTTTCCAAACAAAAATTCGCTTTCTTGGTCATAACATCTACCAGGGCACAATCACTCCTATTAATTGTGCTATAGAGTTCTCAACCAAGTTTCCGAACCAAATAATCGAAAAAACCCAACTCCAACATTTTCTCGACTGTTTAAATTATGTGGCTGACTTCTTTCCTCAGCTAAGTAATCTAGCTAAACCTCTCTATGATCGTCTCAAGAAAACCTCTCCTCCATGGACTAATGTTCACACTGATCTGGTTAAACAAATCAAGTCCTAGGTCAAAAACCTTCCATGTCTTTACCTCCCCAATCGTTCGGCTAAAAAGATTGTTGAAACTAATGCCTCTGACATTGGTTATGGTGGTATTCTCAAACAATCTATCAATGGCAAAGAACAAATAATTGCATTTACTTCAAAACATTTGAATCTTGCCCAACAAAATTATTCCACAGTTAAAAAGGAAGTTTTAGCAATTGTTTTATGCATATCAAAATTTCAATTTGATTTGCTTAATCAAAGGTTTTTAGTTCGTGTTGATTGTAAATCTGCAAAAGAGATTTTACAAAAAGATGTTAAAAACCTTGCATCAAAACAGATTTTTGCCAGATGGCAAGCTATTTTGAGTATCTTGATTTTGATATTGAATTCCTCAAAGGTACCTTAAACTCTCTTCCTGATTATCTTACCGGTGAATATTTACAGGGGAGACAACAGCCGTAGTACGATGTCAGATTCAGTCAAATCTTCCTCCTCATGAAGGAGAGGCAGAGGCAAGAGTTCTAAACCCCGATTAGCTGTAGCTGGTTTAATCGCCCATTCAGGGTCACAAAAACCAATCAAACAGGAAGAAGGTCACAAAAACCAATCAAAATCTGGGTCATCTACCCAGTTTGGGTCATCAACCCGGAAATTGCCCCAATCTGTTACTGGGTCTTCTACCTAGAAATCCGAACCACAATCCATTGCTGAGCCTGTCACTCAGAAATCCAAACCTCAATCACAAACAAAGGCAGACTATGCCATGCCAATCTAAGTCCTTTTGGCCTTTTAGGAACAGGGTCTTACCCACCTTCCAAAAGGCCTTCCATCCAAATCATGGGCTGACATTACTTCTAAAGAAGAAGAAAGTCAAAGATGTCTGGCAACCATGATCAAAAACATGACAGAAACCCCTTTAATCCTCCATCAACCAAAAGGAAAATCCATTGTTCAGCAGCCTGAACCCTTGGCTATCCAAAAGCCTAAATCTCAAACCCAATATATCCCGAAAAACAAATACCAAATGGAACCTGAATTTTGGGACCCAAAGCCAAACAAAGTTCCCCAGAAAATCTTTTCCAAAGATATTCAGGGCAATCAGTACCATTTCAAGCCAACCTCTCTGCTCAAGACTAGACATTTTTATGAGTTTATTCTTGTGGACACCAACTCAGTCCAGATTAAACATCATAAAAATAAAGACTCTGAGCAAATCGCTTATTCAACTCTGCAAATCCTTAAGGTCCTAACACCTAGAGAATTTGGAGAATTAAATAAAATAAAAAGGTTTTCTCAAAACTATGTCTCATTGGTTTTTCTTATTGGGATTATCAAACTGCCTGGTATAATGTCTTTAATTTTCAGAATAAAGACTCTATGCATTCATGGCTTATTTATTTTAAACAAAATGTCCAATACAAGTTTCCTCAGTGGTTTCTACAGTGGTGGAATTTTTATGGACCAATCCTTGAGATACTCCCTTCTGAGGTAGTGTCTGGCCTAACAATCATTACCAAGAAGTTTGAGCACCCTGATCATGATCCCTTCCCGATGGACTTACACATCTTCAGTAAATTATCCCTCGCCTGGATCTTCCAATGGCGATATGTCTATGGTAATGTATCAGTCAAGGAACAATTATCGATGCTTCGCAGACAAGCTCTTGTCAAGTGGTGGTCTCAGTTTGACCATTCGAGAACTAATCCTGAACAGATATCGCTTTGGTTTAAACATCACCCAACTCTAACCAAAGCAGCAGATCCGGAGGCATGCAAGTTTCTCAATCAAAGATCACAAGTCATAGCAGCCTTGGCATCTTCTACCTCCAAAGAGAAGTTCAAGGAAAATATGAAGATGATCTTTAATCTCTTGGAAAAGGAGAATGAAGACACCTGCTCCTCATCCAAGAAGCCAACCAAAGAACCCGACGAAACCTCTTCACAATTGTCGGATGATTTCTACCAGAATGAAGACGACTGCTTTGGCATCAATCTTGATGATGACTGAATTCAATTCAGTCACCGCCATAAAACAATAAGGCAAAAGGGTAAGTGGAGAAAGCTCTTTTTGCGATTTGTAAGCATGACGTCATCATTTCCTGCGGCAGACTACTGTTTAGCACTGTTCACTGTAGCGGTAGGTTTCCCGGTATTTGTCACTGGTACTGTAGAAACAACAAATTGTTGTATCTATTTAAGTTCTGCGTCCCTCAATCTGTAGGCAAGTTTTTTCTTTGTTTTCCTTTCTCAGAGAGTTCTCCCTAGGTATAGCTCTGAGGATTCTGTTATCCCATTTTTGTAATCTTTTTGAGAAATAAAATCTTATTTTCTCATATTGCATGTTTTATTTCTGTAATTGAAATCTTCTCTTCTCATGCACTCCCTCTCATCCCAACGGCTTGCCGTGCTTGAGAGTTTTACTTTATATTTATGTTATAATATTATACTGTTGTTTTGTTGTTCTGGTAGCCATGTGAATTTCGTATTTTATTCCTGCTTCTCATTTATGTTTTTGTCTGTTTAGTCCTTTTCCCGTCCTCGCTTCCACCCCATATGTATATATATATGGGTTTGCTAACATACTTTCATTTTGGAATATTTTAGCAACCTAAATTATTTGGACCAAAAATTCAATTACTTCTTTCATGATAGTAAAATTATTTAGGAACAATATAATAATTTAATGTTTATATTTTTAAAACTTATTATTTTCTCCCCCACTTATTCTCTCTCCTCTACCTTGTATCATGTAAAAATTTCATCTTCTATCCAAAATTTCAGCCTTCTTTTTCTTTGTCATTCATCTTCTCTTTTCAAATTTTACCCAATTCCAATTTTGGTCTTCGCTGGCCGCAGAGGCGAACGGAAGTAGAGGAGAAGGGGGGCAAGTGCCCACCCTTAAATTTGCCAATGAAATTACCCATATGCCCTTCTTTTTTATAATTTTTTCCAAAATAGCCTAGGTTACAAAATATCACAGCATTTTTTATTTTGGGTTCTCTTCTCTTCACGCTTCCCTGCTGTAGCTGCTTCTCCCTTCTGTCCTCTTCTCAAGTGACTCGCGAGTCGGTTGACGTCGTGTCCTACATGTTCTAGTGTCCTCGGGCCTCTTCGTTCCTCTGCGGCTCCGCCGCTGCTTCTCCGTTCTGTCCATTGTTTCTTCTTCTATTCTCTGTTCCTCTTCGCCACTGCTCACAGAGTCACATCGGCAAGTGCCCAAGTTTGGCCCCTTCGCCATTCCTCCTTGCGCGTGCCTCCTCGGGCCTTCTGGGCTTCCAGCTTCCATTTCCAGTTCTAGGTTTGGCCCCTTTGTGGTTTCTACCAAATAACACTTTTTCAGCTTCATGTTCTAAACAATTTCTTATTATTTGTGTGTAAAATGTTGGTGGCTTATTTAATATAAAAAACCATTGGCTAATTTAACTCACTAATATATAAAAGGGCCAAATGCTTTACACACCGTAGTCTTTGTTTTCACCAGTGTAATATCACAAAATTTAATTAAGGTAATTTGGGTGATATTTGCGTAATTAAACGGATTTACGAAAGGGCAGTTTGGTCCTTGTTGGAGGTACGGGTGTAGTTAGTAATTGCTGGATGCACCCCCTGTTTCATGTTAAAAAGCCAACAGATTTCGTTTTGTGCCTATTTGCTTCCTCTCTTTTCTGGTTTCTCCTCAATCCCAAGCTCTCTTCTTGCCATTTTCACTTGTTTAGTGGTTGAAATCATAAAGCAAGCAAGAAAGAAAACTCTTTTCTTTGTTCTTTGTTGGTTTTGAGCCTTGGGTGTTAGTGATTTGAAGAAAAAAGTGGGTTTTGAATCTGTCCATTTTCGTTTGGCGCCGCTGAACCGCGTTTGGAAGCACTAGAGCGCTGGTCTACCCTCCATTTTGGTCTAGTGAACTCTAAGGTTTGTAATCTCCTCCTATTTCTCCATGATTTTTTTTGAGGTTAGGGTTAGTGTATGGAGTGAGATTGGTGAATGTTGAGTTGTAAGAGGGTGAGACAGTTTTGATGTATGATTTGGAGTGTGTAGAAGTTGATTTTAAGCTGATATGGTGTTCCATGCATAAATCATGCATGCATGTTCATGACAGCCAAGAATACCTATTTGGGCAGTTCTGGTGTTTTGTCCATAGCAGGAGCTATCGGTGCCCAAATGGTCTAAAACTGGTGCCATATGAAAGCTAAGAGAGTTAGGTTTATTCTAGAATTTTTGTGCTATTTTTGGAGACTCCTAGAAATTGTGGTGCAGAGTTATAACAGGCTGTTATACTCTGTTTTTAGCAGATTTTTCTGCTGTAGAGGGCCATTTTGCAGAAATCATAACTCTGTCTAGGATGATCCAAATCGAGTGATTTCTGTGGCTATAGAAAGATGGGTATGTGAAATTAATGTCTATAAAATATCAGCTCATTTGGACGAGAAACCTGGTGTGGGTTGTCATTGGAAGATGGCTGGTTGAGTTTGCAGGTTGCTGTCAGCACTATTTTGGTGTGTGACAGTTCTGGTTTTTGGGTTTCTGCAGAGGCTGTGGTTCATGGATTTTGATGAAACCAGTTTTGTTTAAAATATAAGAGATAAATATTGATGCCTATAAATTCTCGTGATTTTAGGAGCTTCCCACAAGGATTTATGATTTTTCCAAGTGGGTGTAAAATCTGCAGAATTTTATGCAGCAGTTTATGCTTTCCGTATGTTTTGCTAGAAATATATGCTTTGTACGGATTGAATGGTCTGTGATATGCATTTGTATGCCTTGTTAGGGCTTGACACCGCGGGTGTCATTGACACAGGCCATCGCTCTAGGAGTGGAGCTGCAGAGCACGGCTTTGTCAAGTAAGCTCATCGTTCTGGGAATTATTCCCTTTCTCTTGTTTGCCACCCAAGTGGGTGATGGTTGCATGCCATGTTTGATTATATATATATGCTTATGTGCATACTGTGGAGAGAAAGGCTAGTGTGGCCTGTTATTGTTGATAATTTTTGTGAGCCTGAAAGGCTAGATGAACGGTGCTTGGAGTGAGACTCAGACCGTTTCATAAATGTGAATAAATGATGAACCCTAGGATAGACACTGAGATAGTGTGAGGATGTTTTGACACCTGTGGCTTTAGGTGGGTGGCCTTGGGCCTCTGGATTGATGAACACTGTGAGAGTATTCTGTGACTCTTTATGAGATAAAGACCATGAGATGGTCAGTGCCGAAATCTATAGGATACTGGAATAGTATCGGGCTAGATGAGGTTCCCTAGCCAGAGGAAGAGTTTGAGGACTCCCTTGGAATGGCTGATACTCCTTGGGAGATGCCACTGCTCTCCGCCTAAAGTCCTAAGGATGGATTGCCCTGTATGGATGTTCCTCCTTAGGCAGTGATGATGAAAGTCCTGAGTGGTTATCCTCAGGCCAGTTTCTGGAAGTCCTGAGGGATGAGAGCTCCCGATGTGGATAGTCTCTCTCAGGCATGTGTGGTGGAAAGTCCTGAGGGATTGAGAGCTCCCTGTGTGGATAGTCTCTCTTAGGCAGGTGATTAGAGATCCTGAGGGATTGAGAGCTCCCTGTGTGTGGATAGTCTCTCTCAGGTATCTGACTGGAAAGTCCTGAGGTATTGAGAGCTCCCAATGAGGATAGTCTCTCTCAGGCAGCTGATGAGTAATCCTGGGGGATTGAGAGCTCCCTGTGTGGATAGTCTCTCCAAGGCAGTGGAAAGTCCTGTGGGATGAGAGCTCCCAGTGTGGATAGTCTCTCACAGGCAGAGGACTGAAAGTCCTGAGGGATGAGAGCTCCCAGTGTGGATAGTCTCTCTCAGGCAT
Source organism: Glycine tomentella (assembly GCA_007407185.1). NCBI lineage: Eukaryota > Viridiplantae > Streptophyta > Magnoliopsida > Fabales > Fabaceae > Glycine > Glycine tomentella. Next base: position 286,357 of record PYAF01003195.1, read on the forward strand.
GTGTTGTGAAAGTCCTGGACGTGATTGCCCCGTGTGGATGTTCTTTCCCAGGCCAGTGTATATGAAAGCCCTGGAGGTGATTGCCCTGTAAGGATGTTCTTTCCCAGGCCAGGTTGTATACAGATATGTTGTATCTCTAAGGGAGGGCTTCTCGAGGGGATGACAGCCTAGGGCCTCTTAGATGAGCCATATCTGGATTCTTTAAGTCCTGAGTAGATGACTCAGGCAATGCTTGTTTTAGTGGAGGAGGCGGTGCCTCTCTGGTATGGAAAGTGTCCAGTGGTTGACACTTATGTTAAGGTACCTCTGTGAGACGAGTCTGAGATGGCTTGAGAGCCAGTATGAGGTGGAATACCTCTGATGCTGATAGCATCCAGTTAGTACCCAGATAGCTGGGAATGTGTGATAGCCAGGATGATGTCTTAGGCCTTGTTATGATTTGTTTATGTGACTGTGCTTGGGGGTGAACCAGGGTAAAGGAAGATCTCCCAGAACCCTGAGTTTACTGAGATGTTTATCTCACCCCTGTTGTGGATTGTGATTTTCAGGTGCTTCTAGAGGAGAGGAGCTACCACCTGGCAGGAGGCTCTAGCTGAGTGTGCTGGAGTGGTCATGGGCTGCAGATGAAGACTAGAAGAGTTTTTCTTTTTATCTCTGTGTTGTTTTTTCCCGGTGTAGGGATAGGGTGTGTGTGTACACCCATTGTTCTGTACATATTTATGTTGTATAACCACAGATGTGGTCTAGTATCTGTTATGTATATGTACAGACCCTGTTGTTGTATGAATAGTATGAGGTTCCTCCTGATTGTCTTATTTTAGTTTTGTATATCTGCCTATGTGGATGTTGTTTTTATGTTCATCTAGATCAACAGGAGCTTGTTTTATATGTGTTATGATGTGGTTTTATATTCCATGCATAATGTAATCAAGAAATTCGATTCTATCGCTTCCGCACCGCTTTTATATAACGCTGATAGCGCGATTATGATATTATTAATGATAACACGTCCGAGGTGTTACAACCAGCTACCATAAAATAGAATGGAATGCTTTGTTTTTTTACAGTTAATAAATTCAAAGTTGTTTAAGCTGGTTGACAAGTGCGATGTCGAAAGTGATTGCGATGCTTCACAAATGCACAAACACTTAAGTTAACGGGACAATTAATAACTTGCAGCAAGTTGGGCAGTGTTGAATGATCCTTAAGTATTATTCTTGTTTGACTTTGACAGAACGGAAACAGAGGAAACTTCTTGTTGGGATCCACCATTCATATGCATGTTTGTGAACTTAATTCAGAATCTTAATTTCATCTTTTAGAGTCCCCAAAGTCAATAATAAGGATTCAAAAGTAGTTGAAGATGTTGACAACAGCAAGTATCAAACTTCTAGAGGATTTGACACTCTATATGAATAGATTTTCCCTAAAATTAAAGTTGTTAGGTGAAAGTTCATAAATAGCTTTATATCTAACATGGCTCTTTGCGAGTGTATGCCTAACATGTGATACTACTTTGCTCCATGTGACTGGCCACAAAACGTGTCCAAGGCACTTGCCATTCCTACCTTTTTCAACCAAAAACCAAACAAAGAAAAGAAAAAAAAATGATATGTTTGTAATGTAAATCATAGACACTTCACACTCCCAACTATTAATATTCATTATGCTACACAGAAGTCTAATTGGTAACAACTTGCCCAATTGTTATGAACCAATAATGATGACTATTTGTTTATTCTTTTAGATTATGATTTATAATGGTTTGTTCCTTTAAATTTTCTTTAAAAAAAAATTTTGGGGGCAACCCCGTCACTAGTGTCCCCCCTTAATTATTTTTCTGGATCCGCCTCTGGTTGTCCACAACCTTAATGGCCATTCACAGTAGCACCCTTAACCCCCTCACAATGCCACATCTAGATGATACTGCAACCATCTTGAGCATGAAGAAATATATAAAAAAAACTAAGGAGAAAGAATTATTCACGAAGTGCTGCATGAAAAAGAGGTGTTACCTCAATCATGGTTCATGGAGGTTGCTGGAAGAGGCGAGAGAAAGAGAGTATGAGTGGGAGAGGAGAGAGAATTTGTAATTTTAATTTTTTAAATACATCAAATTATGTGAGACAAGAGAGAGGAGAGAGAATGATTGAGGAAGAGAAATAAATTGTTAAATTGTCATATTATCCCTAAAATAAATTTATTATCTCAAAACAAGTAGTTGAATTTTTTGTTCAAATAATTTGATGGAGGTTGCTAATACACTTTAACATGAGGACGTTTGTAGGATGACGTATCATATGAGAATAATGATGTTATATGAGAATAAAAATGATTAATCTCAACAGTTAGATTAAAATGAAAGGTTAAGATTAAAACATTTAAATTCAAATCAAAATCTTATTTAACCATAAAATCTCTATAAAAATTACCAAACAAAAAATCAAATACCTTAAAGATTTAATTTATGTTAAGATCTTCACCACAACTATCACCATTGTCGCCCTTATCATTGTGATCATTGTCATGACCACCTTCGTTGTCCCCAAAATGACTGTCATTGTTGTCGATGACAGTCATTTTGGTGGCGATGAAGGTGGTCATCACGGCGATCATAGTAGTAGCGGTGGCGATGATGATGATGATGATAACAATCATGTTGGTGGTGGCGACGAAGGTTGACAATTATGGTGGTGCTTGTACTGGCAAGTATGATAGTAATGGTGGAAGTCGTAATTAAGGTGGTGGTAGTCATGGTGATGATAGATTTGAGATATTTTAGGACATTCAAGATTAAATCTTTAAGATGTTTAATTTTTGTTTGGTAAATCTCATGGAGATTTTATGGTTAATTGAAGTTTTAATTTGAATTTAAAATGTTTTAATCTTAACTTTTCACTTTAATATAACGATTAAGATTAGTCATTTTTATTCTCACATAAGATGATCATTCTCACATGATACGTCCTTGTGTTAGCAAATTACATATATAGGACGCATCATATGAAAATGACTATCTTATGTAAGAATGAGAATGTTTAATCTCAACCATTAAATTAAAATGAAAGGTCAAGATTAAAACATTTTAAATTCAAATTAAAACTTCATTTAACCAAAAAATTTCTATAAGATTTACTAATCATAAAATCAATTATCTTAAAAATTAATTTATAATGTTTTAAAATATTTCAAACCTATCATCACCTTGATTGTCAACCGCTACCACCGTCAACATGAATGTTGTTGTTGTTATTGTCGCCACCACCACCGTGATCGTCATCATGATCACTATCGTCGTCACCAACATGACCATTGCTACTGTCACTACCAATATCATTGCAGTGGTGGTAGTGATAGCAGCGACAATTATGTTAATGGCAATAACAATGACATTGGTGGGGATCATGGTGTTGGTGGTGGTTATATTGACGATTTTAACTTAAAATAAATCTTTAAAATATTTGATTTTTTTAAAAAAAAAATTATAATTAAATGAGTTTTTTATTTGAATTTAAAATGTTTTAAATTTGAAATTTCATTTTAATTTAATGATTGAAAGTAATTATTATTATTATTATAAGAAGATCATTTTAATATCTCTATATATACACACACGTCATTATCGTTTCTTTTTTCACCCAATTTTTTACTTTAGGTACTTAAGTCTGACGATCCATCCAAATATCACCCATCATAACCTTCGGTTCAACAAGAGAACAAGTTTAATTTGAGTAAAAAATTAAAATTATAAATTTTAAAATAAAAAACTTAACTGATTAAATCGAGTTAAAAATAAATCTAAAATGAGATTCAATAATTGTAATTGGTTGAATTTAACTTTAGAATGAAAAAAAGATAATTAACTAAATTATTCTAAACTAATTTAGTTTTGTTTTATTCGACAATTTAGTTTAAAATTTATATTATGAAATTGAACTAACAAATTCAAATTAACACCAAAAGACATAAACCTCGAGTAGTATTGTAACACCCCAAAATTTTGGAATTACAGTCAATTGATGGTCTATATTCGAATTACTTGGGTAAAATGTTAATTAAGAGGCAGCATAAAAAGATTTGAGGGAAATGACGAAAATACCCCTGGATATTTTGAAAATGACCAAATTACCCCTAGGAATTTTAGCAAGATATTTTAAGGAGGAAATTTTATAAATACCCTTGGATGTTTTAGAAATGACTAAGAATACCCTTAGGGTGACAATTACAGAGATACCTTGAACATTTTTAGAAATGACGATTATACCCCTAGGGTGAGTGGTGAAATTACCAAAATGCGCTTTAGGTCAAAACTAACTAGATAACTTTAAAAACTTTGTGGAAACCTGGAAAATGGATGAAATACCTTTAGATAATAAATTATTAACATAGTTGGTGACAAGAAACCCTAAACTAGAATTTCTATGAATCTTGGAAGATATTTTGAAAAGAGCTCGATACATATTACCTCAGACATCAGAAAACTATAAGAAAAGGATGGACATCATCTATAGAATTTTCTCTTAATTATGGGAGGAATAGGTTTCCTAAATAAGTTAGTTTCATAAATTAAATAATTAAAAGGAACACAGACCAATAAGAAATTAGAATTTAGATATTATAGGTAAGAAAGGAAAAATTGGATTGATTTGGATTTCTAAATTAAGCCTTGACCGTATGATGCAAGATAAATGGAGAAAAGCTTTAAGAAACTTCAAGAATGGACACATGGATGTTTAAAAGGTTAGGATACATGCCATTGGTCCATTTGTAAAGTAAGATAATAATGAACTAAGAAGATTTTTTTGAAGAAAACTTTCTCTTGACTCCTTTGGACACGTAGACCGTTCTAGGTATTGTTTCAAAAATCCCAACGGTCAAAAGTTTGATATATTGGATAGTAATATACCCTTAAAATTTTAAAAAGATCCAACGGTTAACAAATGCAGAATGAGTATTTTAATAAAATGGGCTTTGGAGGAGATTTTGTGACTAAGCTAGCAATCCACATAAGAAAGCAATTGAAGACTTGACCTACAAGCCTTGAAATCCAATGTGCACAAGAGAAGAAAGGAGAAGGATGTGGAAGTCTCAAGAATATGGACACATGGAAGGTAAAAATTGGATGGCCAATAAGAAGGAAACAAGTGGAAAGCAAGTCATGATGGCTTAGGAAGATATTTGCACTTCATTAACACTCACAAATGAGTAGGAACCGAAATTGAAGCTTGGAAAAGGGAAAGCTACGTGCAATTAGAGACCAAAGGGAGAATTCTGTAGAAAAATCAAGAATTTGGCCACTTGGAAGGTGAGGAATGGCTAGCCAATAAGAAGAAACCAAGTTGAAAGCTAGTCATCATAACCCTTGGATATTTGTAATAAAAATCAAACTTAATCACCCTATAAAAAAGGAGTAGGAACCGAAATTTTGGGGCTGCCTTAAGGGAGTTCAACGTGCAAACTCCATCCAAAAACACTTCCACTTTATATTTCACCAAAAACAAAACAAAGGCTTACACCTTGGAAGTTTACGTGAAGACCTATGGATACTAGGAGCAAGGCTATCCAAATTTTAAGGAGAATAATAAGGTATGGGGAGGTTTATGATAAGCAAGTTTTGATATTCATTTTGTTAGGATTCTTAATTTTTTTTATAAGAAACCAAGCTTTTTAGGTTAGGTGTTTGATGAAATGCCTTAAAGAAATAAAGGTTGCTAAAGGAAATGAGTATTTGAATAAGTAACTTGATTTGGTTTAATAAATGAACACTTGAGTGAATCACTTGAATTTAATTTAATAGGTAAATGTTAACTTAATTCTATATGTATTATGACTATTTTTTTAAGAAAAGGCTGATTAGAATTGAAGTTATATAATGAAATATGTTATTAAAGTTAAAGTGTTTCATGGTTTACCAAAGTTTATAAGTTTTAATAAAAGTGTTTTTCAAACCCTTGAACATGTCTATTTATTCTTAGAATTATGTTGAACTTTATAAAGATTAATGTTTAAGTAGCTTTCCTTAAAGTATTCTATGAATTCAAGCTTGCACACCATGTGTTTGATAATTTGTTACAATGAATGAAATATGTTTCAGAGTTGTTGGTTTGAATCT
>PYAF01003195.1:292568-350913 GCA_007407185.1 Glycine tomentella
TTTATTCTTAGAATTATGTTGAACTTTATAAAGATTAATGTTTAAGTAGCTTTCCTTAAAGTATTCTATGAATTCAAGCTTGCACACCATGTGTTTGATAATTTGTTACAATGAATGAAATATGTTTCAGAGTTGTTGGTTTGAATCTTTATTGTTGGATTTGAATTATATTTGCATGGTTTTATGAAGTTTTATGTGATTGTTAGAAAGGGTGCATATGTTGTTAAATAAGCCTATTCCATGTGTTGTGAAGTTGAAATACACAAAGCTTATGTGTTGATGAGTGATTCTATACACTTTGATAAGGTTAATATGTTGCTTGGTGTCTTATGAATCTATATGAATTTTAAGTAGTTTTATGATTTTGATGATGAGAAATGAGTTGAGATGTGTACTATGTTGATGATGGAAAGTGATGAGTAGAACTATGGCTATATGCTTAGATGTTGTGTAAAGCTTTATGTGATGGATGAAAGAAGTTTTACGTGTTGTTTAAAAAGCATATACCATGAGTTGTCAAAGATGTTGAACTTTGAGGTGTATGAGATATAAGAAGAGTAAGGATTAATGAGAAAAGATGTGATAAAAATGAATCATTCCTGCATTTTCATCTGCATATGCCCGGCGGGGGTTAATCCATGAAGTTGTTTGTCAGATAGCTAAACTGAGTCTATGCATTCAGATGAGAGATGTTCTGAACTGGGGGGTAGTTGTATCAGTGAGGACCACACCACCATGATGATCACATAGGTGGAGGTGACATTCCTACGCGCCACTGCGCTACCCCGACTGAATGGATAAGTTCGTTCGACTAAGGTGAGGGTGGGGCTATCTTGACTATGGTCATATGTTGAAAAGTTGAAAATCATGCATCATATAAAGAAGATGAGCATGCATTACATGCATCACATGATGGGTATGTTGTATGATGTTCTGTATATTGTATGTGTTGTGTGATTTGAAGTTGTATCCTATTTTATGATTGAGGTTTTGACCATCTGTACTATATATTTGTTTATTCAAACTGTGTTTGTCATAAACTTACCCTATTTTGTGTCTGTGATTGACACCTGTGATGACCCCAATTTATTTGGGCGAGCAGGGAAACAGTAAAGCAGTGGATGACTAAGAAGAGAAGATGATGAAGATATTTTGATGAGTTGTACTAGACTTAGATCAATTGTATTTTGTGTTGGCATGTATTTGGGACTGTATAATGAACTATATTTTGGACTGTATTAATAGACTGTATTCTTATTATAAACAAACCATGGTGAGGGAGAATCGTTTATGTTACAACCAAATTGTAAAATTGAAGCGAGCAGAAAGAATTTTTTCATGAAATTTATAACTAAGATAATTTTAATACAAAAATGGAAACGAGATTTTAGCCAAAATCAATCAAACACAAGAGAGTAAAATGTGGTGTTACAAGTACAACACATAAGTTGTCCACAACCGTAGGCCATTGTGCTTTTTCATCATCAATGCTTTTGTCTAAGCTGTGGCAAGAATGTGAATACTGTTACACTGAGCACAGTACCACAACAGCCATGGCTTCCTATTTTTCTTTCACACATTTTTCGCATTAAAAGCGATATTGGTGAGAAACAGTAACCAACCTAGCAAGAAACAAAACAATTAACTGCCCCTCTTCATGCATTAAATGAGTTGCCTCTAGGATTGTTCTAAAGTCTAAGTCAAGCTACAACTAACTGTAACATCCTCCTAATTCATGTTCTTATAAATATGTATTTCTAGACAAACGATATAAATAACCTTAGATAATTACATCAATGACAGTTAGGTCCAAAATTCCCCTGAACATTTGTCCAAATGATCAAAATACCCTTTTAAGCCAGATAAGGTCATATAGCCTTAGTAAGATCCTAGAAATCTGATAAAATATAGAATGACCTTAAACAAGGAATTATTGATATTCTTAGCAGAGAAAACCTGTGAGATAGAATTTCTAGAAATTTTGAAAGTTAGTTTAAAAAAAAGAATTAAATTTAAAATAATCTAAGTCTGGTAAAAACACAGAAGAAAGAAAGATATAATCTAGAGAATTTACTCTTCATTATAATAGGAAGAGATTCTTTAACAAGTGGTCTAAACATTTTACTAATTAAAAACCAAATGGATCAATAGGAAAATTAGACAAAACTATTGAAGAAAATTATGTGATAACTTATTAAGTGTTACTAAACTCTAGATTAGTTTCTAACTAATTTTAGAAATTTTACTCCTAAGAAAACAATTGGAATTAAGTTTCTACAAATTATAGAAATAAGTTTATTTAGTAAAAAGAATATAAAAGAAAAATAAAAAACATAATAACTCTAAACCAAAAGCCATGCCACGGTTTAAGCTAAAAACAAAACATATTTGTCCTAAAAATAAACTTGGCCGTAGATTACATAAAGGATGAAGAAAGTTTTAGAAATCTTGAAAACAAGGGTACTTGGACGGTGAAGAGGTAAGGAGTTTTGTAAGTGGACCAAGTGGAAAGTTATAGAATCATGACTTGGCCAACAAAGCAACAAATATCTTCTAAAGATTAGGCTATCTCACGAGACGAAGAGAAACCCAAAGGAAAGCACCATTAGCTGAATAATCCACGGTCACCACAAAGAAACAAGGGAAAGCTTTAGAATTTTCATGAAACAATACACATGTAAAGGTAAGGAACCATTAGCCAATAAAGGGGAAGCATTTGTAAAGCAAGTATTAATTGCTAAGTAAGATATTTGTAGACTTTAACAAATCAACAGAAGGACATCTTATATAATAGAATGGAACCGTGAATATGGCTGGAAAAAGAAAGGAAACGTGCAGCCTTTTCACTTTATCTTTGTTGCTAAAGAAAATTCAAAATACTTTCCACCAAGAATCACAAAACCTTGCAGTCTTCAAAGCTATTACTCTTTGTACATCCTTCTTAATTGAACCTTGCTATCACTTCAAATTACTCTTTCTACTCAAACAAGAAAATTAAGCTCATTAACTCTAGTAAACTCACGAAGGAATCCAAGAGGGAGGAGGCAAAAGCTGTCCAATTTTAAAGGCAAGAAGGTATGGGGAAGTATTTGGTTTACATGGTTTAGATAATTAAATAGGTGATGTTATGTCTTATTCCTACATTATTTCATCTATGATTTAATCTATGCTATCATTCATTCTTACAAGATTTAAATTATGCATACCAAGTGTTTGATCAAAGTTCTCAATGAACTACGATAGTAATTAAACTTAAATAAGTGGTTGTCCAAAATACTAAAATCTGCCTTGAGATCGTAGCTTACTTTGTTGTATTCCTTCACTAATTATTGGAGGTTGTATATGGCTGTATGATGTTACTGTTGTTGTATTTAATTTAGTTGTTGTATGTTATTTTATTTGTTAATGTTGCTGTATGACATTTTAACTTAAGGATGCTGTATATTGTTGATTTATGTTATTTTAGTATGTTGCTGTATACGGTTGCATTTGTAACTGAATGATGCTGTAAGTTGTTGCTGTAGGTTATTATATAATTTTGTTGTATGGTTGTAATTATAACTAAATGATGATGTATGTTGTTGTTGTATTTAATTAAGTGGTATGTTGTTGTTGCTGTATTTATTTAAGTTGTTGTATATTATTTGTTGACGTAAGCTGTATAACATGTGTTGTTATGTTGTTGTGGAGTATGTTGCTGTATATTTATATTTAGTTGTTGTATATTTTATTTCGTGACTGTATATTTTAATTAGCACTGTATATTTTATTTGGTTGTTGTATATTTAATTAGGCTACTGTATTTAATGTTGTTGTATAATATTAAGTTGTTGTATGCTGCTGTATACTCTATGATGCGATATTTAATAGGTTGCTGTATGCTATTATGTATTTTATGATGCTGTATTTAATTAGGTTGCTATATATTATTGAATCCGTATGTTGCTGAGTGTTTCCATACATATGCACAATATGCTGAGCTGAGTTCTGTACAAGATATATAATGAATGGTTAATGAATATGAGAAATAAGTTAGAGGCTAATGATAAAGAAGAATAATTAAACCATTCATGCATTTACATTTGCATATACCTGGCGGGGGTTAATCCGTGGTGTTATGCCTGGCGGGGGCTAATCCGTGAAGTTTTGTCAGATAGCTAAACTGAGTCCACGCGTTCAGAGATTGAACTTGGGGGTAGTTGAGACAGGGAGGACCACACCACCATGATGATCACATAGGTGGAGGTAACTATCCTACGCGCCCCTGGGCTACCCCGACTGGTTGGATAAGTTTATTTGTGCCACCAGAGAGGGTGAGGCTATCTAGACTGTGGCCACTGATGATAATTTAATAAGCTGAGATCTCAGTCATGCATCATTTAATAAGGAAATCATGTGTCAGCCATTATGAACAGCGATTTGTGATTATTTTACTATAACTCTGTATTTTATTATTTTATGCTGTGTAAACCTGGTGATTATTCTAAGCTATGTCTATCATGTACTTACCCCTATTTGTGTCGGTGGTTGACACCTGTGATGACCCCAATTTATTTGGGCGAGCAGAGAAACAGTGAAAAACTGAGATGACGTATTGGAGAATCTTGGATGATTTGCATGCTGTGCCGTGGCTTGATGTATGGTTGCTCTAGTTTGATGTGGTTGCCTTTGGAGTTATGTAATTTGTACTAAACTATTTTGAGACGGTCTGTATTTTATTTTGGATAACTGTACTCGGACTGTTATATTTAATTATGTTTGAATTACTTAGACTACGAGTTATGATGAATTTTTCAAACATAGTAAATCGTTTAGAATAATGTTTTGCGAAAATGAATTACGTAGAAAATTTCAGTAAATTAAATACGTACTAAGTTAAAAAGGAAAATAAAACGAAGTCGTTATACTAACACCCTTCAAGTCCAGGAAAAGTTCAAGTCCAATAGACACTTAATAAAGCATATTAAATACAAGTATTATCTAATTATAATATTTTTTATCTGTAAAAATTAAAGGAAATATAAAAAAATTATAATAATTCATGCATCATGTTTAATTAATTGAGTTATACCTTTTAACATTTAAGCTATTTTATTAATATTCTTCACTTTAAAAACATTAGTAAGGTATTAATTGATTTATTTCATTTTTATCTTTGTGAATTAACATCTTTATTAAGTGAAATAAAAGTGTATTAATAAATTAAAATAATAACATAGTAAAGTATTCGCGTGTGCATTAAAATTGTAAGTATTTAATAATTATATTTAAACTTAATTTAGACCCTTAATGGGGAATATTGTCCTATCATTGTTAGTAGTCTTAAATTAAGTTTAAGAATTTTTTTATATAAAACTTGACTTTATGCTCGACAAGTATTTTCAATTAGTTTTTAGTTTTTTTTTATTAGTTGAAAAACTTGTTTAACTTTGTTAACTTAAATATTCTCTTAAATAAAGGGATTCGTGCGTGGATGACGGCTCAAAATCAGCCTCATGAAAATTCGTGATGAGGTTCTATCACATGGAAACGCTCTTTAATGGAACTTTAGCTTTAACTGGTTGTGAACAGGAAACTATCGGTTTCGCTTGGTGGGCCAGGAATGCCCGACTTATCATTTTATCCGGCAAATTACTAGGAACCCATGTAACCCATGCTAGATTAATAGTATTATGGGTCAGAGCAATGAACTTTTTTGAAGTGGCTCATTTCGTACCCGAGAAACCCATGTATGAACAAGATTTAATTTTACTTCCCAGATAACTACTATATGTTGGGGGGTGTTTTTTGAGACATTATTTTAAATAATATTTTTAGAACATTAACTTCCAACTTTTATATTTATTTCATTTTTATGATTATCCTTAAAATATTTATTAAATTTTCTTATAACCTTCTTTTACACAAGATAGGTTTTTTTTTTTTTCTCTTTTTCTAACAATTTTTATTTTAACCATTAGGTTATTCACATTATTTATTCTATTATTTTAACATTATACTTCAAAATATTTTAACTATTATAATAATCAACACAATAAAAATATGACTTCTTCTTAAGAGTTTGTTAATTTATTTTATTTTAAACTTGATTGAAAATATTTTAAGATATAGTATAAGATTAATAGTGTAGTACATAATAAGAAAAAAATATTAATCAAAACTGAAAATTTTAATTAAAATAATTTATTTATAAAAACAATTGTAAGAGTTTAAAATTAATTAAAAACTAAAATTATAATCATCCCATATATTGTATCAATAAAATAAAACTAAAATTTATATAAAAATATGATATAAAGATGTATATTTTTGTTATTTTATATTTATCAATTATTTCAAAATTTAATCTTATCAAATATTTATAATTTAATAAACTAACTTAACAACTTTTAATTACCAATTAATTTTTTAAAACTATTTTTATCAAACATAACATCAAAATATTTACTTCGTTTTAATGGTCTTACTTAACTTAAGCCTATAAGTAAGGTAGGTCACAAACTTAGCTTTATGAGGAACTTCTACATTTCACAATTATTTGCATTATGAGGATGAGAATGACATGTAAACTTAATATTAGATTTCGTTTTAAAAAATATTCGTTCGAAAAGATGAAACATGTGCAAGAACAACAAAATCCTTTAGATGATATTTGCTCCTTCCGTAGGGGTATTTATTGGTTGGGTCAACCTACCATATTGATTTGACAAATCGAACCGGTTTAGTTTCTTCTTCTTCATACAATCAAGTCTATTTCAAACTACACCAATTAAATTCAAATTCTATTGATTTGGTTTTTGGATTTATATTTTCTGAATATTTGTACTAAATTAATCAATTTATAAATAATTTTTAATTTTAACTATCTATATATAAATATATGATTTTGATTTATATTTTCTTTATTTCTCATAATATATAGAGAGGGTATTTCAAATGAAAACTCTTACAATGAGAAAATGAGAACTTCCAATGATAGAACTTTAATCACAATTAAAAAATGTGATTAAGACTAAAACTCAATTATAACATTTCTTATGAGATCATAATGACATAAACATCATCACTATTGTTGTCCCCACCACATTACACCACCACCACCACCACTACATTATTGTCTTCATCGTCACTAATGTCACTATTATCATCACTATCATGACATGACTATCATGATTACCACCATCACATCATAAGAATAATAATTTTTATTATAAATGATTGTGACAGTGGTGATAATGATAGTGATGATATAGTGGCAATGAAATATGACACCACAACCATCATCTCCACCGTCATCTCAACCACCATAATCGCACCACTGCCACTACAACCATAATTGCATTACAATCATTGTCATTATTGTCGCCACCACCATTGTCCCATCATTGTTGTGTTCTCTAGTGTGTTAGCCTAATGTATGAAGAAAGGTGTAAAGTGTAATGACCCGCTGCCATTACGTGGAACTATGAATTATCTCAAGTGGAAGACTTTATTTTAATTACCTTAAAACTCTTAGATTAATTTAATTATGAAAATACTTGTAAACTTTTCATGTTTCCAAGACCAAAGCTAAGACGCAAGATACAAAGGTAAAAATCATGTGATATAACTATAGAACGAAATAACTATGAGCCTTATGGTACTTCATCATGACATAACTCATACAACATTAGAGCAAATCACAACTTCTCAGAATATGCATATAAACATATACAATTCTATAAAGGCAAACTGCCTATACTCTGAGCTGGTCAATGTTATACAAGATTCTAAGAAAGAAACAATTGAAAGAAACACATCTTCACATCTTGGCACTTATATCCATGAAGTCTCCAAAGATACGTGACCACCTCCTAGCCATTTGCTCCCCGCGTACGTCAAATATGGGATAATAATAGACATGAACCATATGTGCAACAATGCAAGGATATGCTTACCAAAAACAAGCATACTAAAACAAGATAAAAATTAATAGTTAAAGCATAAACAAGCACCATCATATACATATATAACGTAATATTTGGAAATTATACTTAAGGCATAAATCGTAGAATTTCATATAACAAAGCATCTCATAATAATCATCAGTTCATCAATCATCATACACTATCATCATTATCATCACCATGATTCATTCACCAAACATCATCATCATCAGTCCATTGATCATCGACACCAAAGACAGATTCAGCTTCATGGAGATTTTCACCTTTTGAGCAATTTAATCCAAATACATCCCTTAACATAATCATACCTTGACCATTAAGGGAGACTCAAATTAACTCTATGGAGGAAGTGTGGTTTTATCGAAAATAGATGAGTGTGGGTAGTGGCTTACCTCAGTAAGGCTTGTAAAGACCTTAACCTATCTAGGATTCACCCAATCATCCATTTTATAGGCTCATTCTCGTTAACCACCACTAAAAACCTCAAACAATAGGTTGAGGGCTCACCAAGCACCCCAACTTACGTGTCTACTCACAACAGCTACTACACTTAGATTCCTTGAGAGATTTAGGTACGACATATTTGTACCCACCATCTCACTCATGGTTAGTCTTAAGTATCTAAGTTTCACCATCAACAACAATTCATCCCATATACATTGAAAAGTCACTAAACCTCTTGGGAAGTAGTTTTCATCACTCTGACATGTCATTTGAAATCAAAACCTAGGGGTGGTACTTGGGAAGATACCTCACTAGGTAAGACCCTTGTATCACTTTAGTAAGGTGGAGGTATGGCGTTCAAATCACCCTCTCAAGTATATCATTTTCTTTTCAACAAAAACCTTCCTAAAGGTTCTTCTCTTTCTATTTCTTTTAGCTGCCATACTCACAAATATTTTATCTTTATCTCAAAGATGACCTTAGCTGTTTGTCTTGATTTGCTTGAGTTAGTTACTACCAAAGATCCCTTAAGCAATTACGTGCTCATGTTTTGATGTTTGAATGCATCAATAGATTTTACTCTATTAGTAGGTATGATTGAAGATAGAAACTTTTTAATTTCAAGCTTACTCTATTAGCATGATGTGTTGGAATATATATTTTTAGTTTATTTCAACACCTATGTAGGTTCGCTCTGTAGCATTTTCTCATGATAGGAAGTTCGTTGGAAGCATTGCCCATGATCAAATGTTAAAATGTTAGAAGTACTTCTCTTTCCTAATTCTCTAAACTGAAATTACTTATTTTATCATTCAAATGAATTGTTTTCTTTAGAAGAATTAGATTAACAACATCATTCCATATCTAGTGTTGGACGAGAATTGGAACAAATGGCACGAGCTTCAAAAAGTGCAGTAGTTTAGTTCATTGATTTATCATTTGATTGATTTGTGATTGTATTTGTTATCATCCAATCCCCAACTCCTTCTCATTTCTTGCTTTGTTCTATTGTAATTTTTGCTCGTTACACACAACTCTTTCACACTCTCTTAAAGTTGAGTTATTGTTTCTTTTCCATGCATGGTAAGAGGGACATATCTTTTGTTAAAAATAATCATGTTATATAAAAGTAATATATTAAAGTAGTAAGGTTTTTTAATTTATATTTAATTTTTAAAAATATTATAAAATCTTACGCTAAGATAATTGGCCAAAATCCATAGTGAAATTCAGGCTTAAGTTAGACAACATTTCTAGTACTTTTATTATTAAAAAAAAACAACTAGAATTTAATTAGCCTATTTGTTTAATTTTGGGTGAAGTTGAGTTCTATGTTGTACCTATGGATGTTATTGATGATAAATTATTCTTCTACCTTTTATATAAGGAATACAAGTCATTTATAGATTTTTCTAGTCATTAATTAATTGATAAACTTATTAATTTTCCATTACTTCTTCAAACTTGATGATTTTTGAAGACCTACCGTTAACATGGAGGTGGGGGGGGGGGGGTTTCAAAGAGAGATATCGAGGGAGTTAGGAGATGGGAGGGAAGTGAGTTTTTGGTTATTCTTAAATTCATAACAAAAACTTTGCAAGGTGGTAGAGGTGGGGGATTGGCAAGGGAATGAATGGAGATGGGATATAAGGTGGAGAAGGAGGTTTCAATGGGAAAATATTAATATAATTGTTTTACTGTTAAAAAAACATGGAGTCCTTCATGCCAAGTTCTTCAATTTTCTTTGATGGCCTTGATGTTTAAGTGTCTATACATATGAATTGTTGCTTTTAATAAAAATGTATTAATTAGTAAAAAAATGTATTATATTTATTTCCTCATTTAATAAATGTATCAATATGATTGTGAATGATCTGTTTTGTTTTGTTTCTGTCTCTTATCTGCATTTTGCTTTTATTTATCAGATTAAGATAATCAAACATGTGTCATGGGCAATGGTTTATTAAGTCTTGCTAGTTCATGAACATGACGGTTGTGATATATACCCTCTTCTATAAGAAATATCTGAATTATGAACAAACTTTTAGACATTACAATTTTTCCCCTTTGTAATTTTATATAAAAAAAATTTGCAATATATTTATTTGTGCTCTTTATCTTTGTTAGGTACAAATTTGGGAGGTGCTTAGTGGATCTGGAAATTGGGACAATATCATGGTTCAAGTATCTTTCTTTGTTTTGGAAATTAGAATTGAGGATAGGCTAGAGAAACAGAAGATTTCAAGATTGTAGAGAAATTCATAATATATAATGTAAAACCTTGATTTTAAAATTACGGGGAAAAACTGTAAGAAGAGAAAAAGGTGAAAACTAAGGTTTCCCTGTGTATGCTAAATGATGCATTTGTTTTTTGTGAATCTGTTTAAGCTCCTGTATAAATATTTTATTTGATGGGACTCATTATTTCTTGTTCTATGTTCAAATCTATTCCTCAATGTCTGATAATTCACTTTATGATTGTCATTACACTATGAGCTTTATCTATTGTTGATATGGTATGCTTCACCTATATTGCAGCTCAAAGGAGACATATATCCTTCTCATGCCATTAGGATGCCTTCATCTATTTCCTGGTTAGTCATCCTTTTCATTGGAGATTATCTTTATTTGTCTTGCATCACTTAGATAATATAGTGATTGATATAAATATAATGACCAATGAAGGCAATATATATTACCAAAAACTTATTAAGATAACTTGAACGGATTTTATAAATGGGCCTTAGTATGACCAAGGTTATCAAAATCGAGAGTCTACGTAGAATCGTGAAAGCTCTATAAACTCGACTCGTAGACTCGAATCATAAGAGTTTACTTCAAATTAAAAAAAATAGTGAATTACCTATATATAAATATGAAACATAAATTCATACAATGATACAATCATACAATAAGTTTTTAGTCCAGTTCACATCCAATCAAACATAAATTCATACACTAGTAACACTACTAAACATAAGTTCTTAAAATAAAGGCAGTTAAAAAAATATAAATAGTTCAAATATTCATTAATCTTCTAACAAAATCATCTCCAATATCATCACCACCACCGCCACCAAAAACATAGAAATGAATTTTTTTAACAAAAAAGATAATATAAAATGGCCTAAATACTGTTTTTTGGGTCTTCGGGTGGAATTTAGTTTTTTTACCCAAAAAACTAATGAAACATAACCAATAAGTAGGCTTTCAACTTCAAGCTTCAGCATTATCAAGTTCAGTTCAATTCCAAGTTTAAGCAAACCAAAGCTTCAACTCTATCAAGTTCAAGCTTCAGCACTATCAAGTTGAATTCAATAAGTAGGCTCTCAACTTCAAGCTACAGCACTCAAGGTTGTTAAAATCGAGATTTTACCTAGGATCAAGAGGGGGGATGAAAGATCATAAATCGAGGATTGTAAAATCGGATCAAGATCCTACTATGAAACTGTAGAAAGAAAAAAGTGGGTACGAAAAGAGTATAAATAGCAACTACCTAAATTAAAAATCAAAAGCCCATTTCAAAATTATAATATGAAACTACAGAAAGAAAAAACGTGGGTACAAAAATCAAATTAGGCCCAAACAAGTAAAACCTAACATATATTATTCTTTTCTCCTTCTCTTCGTATACTGCTGCGCTGTTTTTCTTTCTACAGCAATGGTGACCTCAAGATTGCGTTCTTCTTCCTCTTCATGGTTGTCACGTTTTTCTTCGTCAGCAGGGTAGTTGGGTCGCGCAGAGGAGGACGACGGTGCAGGGCAGCTGGGTCGCGCAGAGGAGTCGTCGGTGCACAGACAGAAGCTGGGTGGCGCAGGGGCAGTCGTCGGTGAGGTTGTTGGGTCACGGCGCAGCAATGACAAGGCAAGGTCGCTCAGCTTTTTGGAAACGAAGGTCAAATTTTAGGTTTTTAAACTTTGGTTTAGTCATCGAGCTTGGATCGTTGGGAATCGCAGATCCCAAGATCTCACGTTCCTACTCGCGATTCCACTACGATCCTGCTCCCCGACGATCCCACCCCCGATCCAGATCGCTTGTCATCGTGCGATTTCACGATCCAGATCGCGATTTTAATAACAGCGCTAGTATCTTATGATTCTTGTGATTCTAATATGATGCCCACAAAAAAAATAGAGTAAAGGAGCAAAACAAACCAGTCTAAGCAATGCAAGCTACTTTATAATATATCAAAATGGCATGCAATAATTGATAGTAATTGAACCATTTTAATAGAACTTAATTGTAACTCCTCTAAGCATTTAGCTTTTGGCAGGGGAGGGAGAAATTTATCTAATGGATCTAAAATCTACTAATTAAATAAATCATAGTGGACGCGTGAATTTGGGTTCAAAACTTCAAATCCTATTTTACCAACAAGTAATGGAATGTAAAAATCCTATTTTACCAACAAGTAATGGAATGTAACAAACATTTATAGAAAAGAAGAATGAAGAGTGAAGAAAGTTCCCACTGCATCAGCAACAACAACTACATAGGGGCATCACATGGCTGGGCATGAAACAAAAAAAGTTAAAATCCATCGAAAAGAAGAATGAAGAGTGAAGACGAACTTACGGCACCGAAACGACGGCACGAACACGGACAGGTGATGGAAGGTGAGCGACGGCACTGGAACTGTGGGACGAACTGAGCGACGACACTGACACCATAAGGTAAGCGAAATACGCTACTAAATTTAGTGAAGCCTGCAAAGGTGAGGAAGGTGATTGAAACGCAGCACTGAACACACAAAAGGAATTTGAAAACCTACAAAAGCGCATAAAACTCATCGTTTCGGTTAAATCAGACTTGCTAACTCGCCCCCTGACTCGCGATTACACTCTGATTCCACCGAGTTTACGCCGATTCCACCGAGTCTACTACGAAATCAATTCTGCTTGCCATTTAAATTGTGGATGTTGAGTAGAATCATACGATTCTACAATTTAAGTCTTAATTTTGATAACCATGAGTATGACTATAAGATCAATTTGTGTTGCCACCATGTTTTGTTGCATAAAAGGAATTGCTTTGTGATATGATGATGTTGAGATGTTGTTGCTGCCAATTTATTTCCAGCATGAAATAATGAGGATTGCGTACTTCAAGTAACTTGAATGAATTTTATAAATGGGAAGGTGTGACTATAAGAAAACTAGGTGAATAAAAAATAAAATGTGAAAATACGAAGGAAGGGGGGTGTTGAGCAATTCAATGTTCTTAGGTGTTTAAATGGTTAAGAAGTATCATTAAAATTATTTTAAATATATTATGCCACTTTTTTTATAATTTTTTATAATTAAATAAATCATTACAAATTATTCTGGAAATTTATATTTTGAGTTATATTGTGTTCCTAATTTGATTTATGCATGGTCATTGCATGGATGTCCCTCAGTCCCTGTGTGCATGTTTTCTGTTTTTTAACTTCTTTTTTTTTTTTTGGTACCTTAAGCCAGTGAAATTGTTTTAACTTTCTTTTTCATATTATTTGTCATAAAATGTCTGACATTATGATAAGAAGGTTCCTTTTTTTATATAATTCTCATATCATTTATTTGTCTTTTAAACGAATAGTAATAAGTGTTTTTTTCAATAGTGTCCTAGTGGTTAATGTGCTTCCTTTAATTATGTACTTACTAAATACATGTGAAGTCTTACATGACTAGTCAATCTAACCAAATTTTGTAAACATATATATCAGTTCTAGAACCATTGAAGGGAACTTTTCTAGCCTTAGAACTGAACCTTATTAGCCAATATTTTGTGTATAATAATTTATTTAAATGTAGTCCACTTTGTACTCAACTTTTTGCTAAGTGTTAGACATAAATAATTGAACATGGACATGGAAATGATGTAGGAGTGTAAGAAATGACAAATCGAGAAATGGTACTAATAAATCATTTTTTAATCTTTTTAAAAAATATATTCTAAGATAGTTATTTGAAAAACCGTCTTATTAAGTCTATTTTCTAAAAACCGTCTTAGAATTATCATTTTTTTTATTTTTTTAAAAAATACATTCTATGTCGGTTCTATGAAAAATTGTCTTAGAAAATCTACATTCTGAGATGGTTTTTCATAAAACCGTCTTAGAATCTTCAAATTTTTATTTGTTTTTTAAAATATAGACATTCTGATACGGTTTCTCCTATGAACTATCTCAAAAGCTCCATTATTTTTTTATATAAAAAAACTTCTAAAACAGTTCTTAGTAAAAACCATCTTAGAGAGTGAAGATTCTAAGATGATTTTTGGGAGAAACCATCTTAAAAGCTCTATTTAATTATTTTAAAAAGAAACACTTCTAAGACGGTTATGGGGTAAAACCGTCTTATAAAGTGTCCGCTTCAAAGATGATTGTAAAACCATCGTCGAAAATAACTTTTGATGACGTCGACTTTAAAGATGGTTGTAAAATGTTGTTAAAAGCCACAAATAACCGTCGTAAAGAGCGTCTTTTGCAGTAGTGTTAGTAAAATTTTTAGGTCAAAATGTGTGTGAATGTCTTGACAAGGTTACCCAGCTCAAATGACTCAGTTTTTTTTTTTTATAATTGCGAATGGACAATATATACCAAGAAGTTTAAAATAATTCAGGACTGATCTAATGATAAGTAAGATCTAAATAATTTTTTTTAATTTTTTTTAATTCTAAATGAGAAAGTTATATGTTGGACTTTTTTTTCAACATATGAGACTTTTTTAAAATATATGTGACTTTTTTCCTTATCAACATGTGTTGTTTTTTTTTTTTTTATAAATAGCAATAGTAATTTTTTTAAATTGATGGATTTAAAGTTTGAATGTTAGTTGTTTTATCTTTGGGTCGATCTTACCTTGCAATAACTCATACATCGTATTTAATCAATTGAGCTAAACCCCTTAATAAATAACTTGATTTTAAAGTAACATAAGATCACCAAATCTAATGAATAAGGAATAGAATGGGTGAGACTGATTTTAGTAAAGAAATAAAAGAAGACTTTAAATTAATTTTGATGAAGATAGAAATATAAAATAATTAAGTAAAATTTAATTATTACATCCTGTATTAAAATATGTAATTTATGTAATATTTTTTAAATAAAAAATAAGCACTTTTTCCTAAACATTTTTATTTATGCCATTTTTATTTTTATTCATTGAGTAAATCATATGTATTAATTAACTATTATTACATTTTTAATAAATTTTCAAATGAAATTAAGAGTATTGTTATTCAGTACGAAGTATTGCAGTACGAAACACACGAAATACTTAGCATGTGTAATTAAGTTCTGATGTGTAATTATTTTAAAATAATGAATTAAAATATATAAAAAAGTAACATTTTTTTATTCTATATTCTAGATTTTGTACCACTAATCATGGATGCTCTCCTACCAAAGCGGCTTCAACGATTTCAAATTTCGCACTGATCAAAATTACTGGCCAGAATTAATTAACTAATCCGCCCAAAAAGTAAAAATGAAAAAGTTATCGTCCTTTTCGGTATGATTGTGATTTGTGAAGTTTAAATTTTGAAATTTTATTTTTTTATTTTATAATTTCAATTTTTAAATTTAATATTAAATATTAGATTCAAATAACAAATTATTAATTACTTCTAAGTTTAATTTTATTGTATAATGAAATAAAAGTGATAGAAAGGTGACAATTACATCATCACTAAACTTGTAAATATGCATGGAGCTAATAATAATAATAATGAGGTGACAATGGTCACAATAGTGATAATAATAATCACACCATTATAATTATAATGATAATAGTGATAACAATAATAATAATAATTATTGTGATTGTTGTGGTATTGATGATATTATTAGTGAAAAAAGTCAATAATAACAACGACGTTGATAATGATGACAACAAAAATTTAATGATCATGATAATGGTGATAAATGAAAATTATCATTCACTAACAAGTAGTAATTATAGTAATATTAATAATAAATCAATGATGATGGTGATGATAAATGAAGATGATCATTCATTAATAAGTAACAAGTTGTGATTATAGTAATATTAATAATAAATTAATGATGATAGTGGTAGTTGTTGTGTATCTTAAAAGTGATTTAATATAATAAGGAAAATATAAAGTTAAATAATTTTTTGTATGAAAAAGTAAAAAAATACCTTCTAATATATTTAGAGCGTTTCCAATGTATTGTTGCTGAATGGTTGGTTATGTTAAATTTGTTACCTCTACAATATCATATAGATTTAACAATTTTATATAAAAATTAACTCTAATAGTGGAGGTCTAACTTAATTTCCCATGCTTTTTTGGTAATTTTTATTTGGAAAGCATCTTTTTAGTTGCCCTTGTATTTTAGTTTTTGAGTTTCAGTCAATCTAATTTTTTTGTCCATTTTTGTCTCTTATTTATTTTTGTTGCTTACAATTAGTACTTGAGGAGATAAATCTTTTCTCTTTTATTGTCCATTTTTAGTGCCTGCGAGGGACTAATGATTAACAATAAAAAATTTAAAAATAGACAAAAAAAATAGATTGACTATGATTAAAGTTATAAAATATGATAGGAATTAAAAATCTATTTAACCCAAAAATAGTTAATTAAGCATAACATTACTTATATAAGAAACTGTGCTTGTGGTGCTTGTATAAAAAATGACTGCTCTAAAGATATTTTTTCTTAAAGCAATGTTAACACACCTTATTTTTAAGCAACTTGTATATATAAGCAACTGTGTTAGGTGCTTTTAAATGTTTAAGGTTAATATACATAGACAAAAAAAAATATTTAATGGAAGTAAATATTATTATATTTAAACTAAACTTTTTTAATTAAATATCTTGATGCTTGATTTCTTTATAACTGATAGTGAGATATAAAATAAGAATATATTTGGTAAAAAATATTAGTTAGACTTTAAAATTTTAAAATATCAATTGTTTTGATATAAAAAGTTGAAATATCTAAAGATGTGATATTGAAGTAGCTAGAAATAACTTTTTGATTTTGAAAATTGATTTAAAAGTCAAAATTAAATGAAAAGCTAATTTAATTATATTGAATATATTTTGTTTTAAATTTTACATTTATAAATTAAATTCCATCCCATGATGTTTAAAGTTTGAAATCTAACATCCATATGCTCAAAGTCAAAGTAAAGTAAAATATTGTTCTGTCATGACATTTCCTGTGACTATATTTAATTGATTTCCACATCCCATTTTATAGTTTATAGTCTTCTTTGCTGTAGTTTTCCAAGTCAACTAATTAACTTTACCCAGTTAAGTCAAGTCCCACTTTGGAATTTGGGCCAACATTAAGCAAGGGATAGCTATATCAGTGGCCAATCTTATACTGTAATTTTCTATTAACAAAATACTATAATTGAAATAAGAAAAAATATTGAATAACTCAAAGACGGTATATAAAAAATTGTGTTTGTGCTGGTATAAAATCTGACACATTAAATGCTCTAACTATATTTTTTCTTGAAGCAACGTTAACACACATTATTATTAAGCAACTTGTACATATAAGCAACACTTTATAGGTTATAGTCTTCTTTACTGCAGTTTTCCAAGTCAATTAATTAACTTCACCCAGTTAAGTCAAGTCATGCATATTTTGGAATTTAGAGACTAAAAAATATCCAACGATAAATAAGGTAATATCACACTCGAAGAACAAAGGGGGAACTTGCAAACAAAGGACTCTAATGCCCATATAAATATGTGGGTGAATTGAGAAAATTGAAAATGGTGAGATAAAATATGATATTTATAGTATGAGATAGGAGCTTCGGGTCCTTAATTGTAGGAGCTGTTACATTGGTGTAACAAATCTTGTAGAAGATTTCTAGCTTGTAGATAATGGCTAGTAGATAATTCCTAGATTATAGATAGTTTTCATCTCTTATTTGTTGTAGTCAATATAACTAATGGTTAATTAGTTATAACTGACTTAGAAGGGAGAGAAGCTTTCTTTCTCTTTTTCGGCCTGGTCCAATGTCTATCAAATACCTTCTAACACATACAGATGAGTTGTCACTTGCAAAGAGAGTTGTAATATTATCATCAATATTCAAATATTGAGGTATTTAGAGATAACTTGTCAGTCCAATAGTCCAGCTGCTAAGGGCGGTGAGTCCGTGCTCTTGTGCCAGAGTTGACATGGAGGGCTGACATGCGCATTGGAAAGTCGTGTCACTTGCCATGTCAATTTGTGATCTCCGGACAATACATAAGCCCTCCAACCTCTAAGTCAGCTCGTTGACGAAAGAGGTTGTCTGGTGTCGAGGGTAGCAGCCCTAACAAGTATGAGGGTTGTGAGTTTGTCGAGCCCCTCAGTCTGGACAAGTGTTGTTCGGGTTGTTTCTGCTAAGTTGTCCAGGGAGAACAAGCTTTTCGTTGTGCAGGTGAAGTCAGACGTTCCATGTACGAAAAATCCTTGTATTTGACAATTCTACCATTTTCTGACGGTTAAAGGGTGCATTAAAGACATGTGTTTCATTTTTATTTTGCTACAGACGAGTGTAGCTCACACGCATTACTTTTGCATATGTGTTACCCGAGGAGGGGCATGTCTTGGAGACGCGGTATGTGGGTTGGTAGGATTGCATCGTGGTGCGAATTTTCAAGATATCATTTCAACTCCCGCCATTTACCAAAAGGTCACGCCTTCCACTTAAATGGGGTGTACGTTTGATTTCAATCACCACCAATTTTGAGTTCTATTTTACCAACAAGTAATGGAATGTAACAGACATTTATAGAAAAGAAGAATGAAGAGTGAAGAAAGTTCCCACTACGTCAGCAACAACAACTACATAGGGGTACCACATGGCTGATCATGAAACAAAAAAAGTTAAAGTCCATCGAAAAGAAGAATGAAGAGTGAAGACAAACTTACGGCATCGAAACGATGACACGAACACGGACAGGTGATGGAAGGTGAGTGACAGCACTAGAACTGCGGGACGAACTGAGCGACGACACTGACACCATAAGGTAAGCGAATTGTGGCACTAAACTTAGCGAAGCCTGCAAAGGTGAGGAAGGTGATTGAAACGCAGCACTGAACTCACAAAAGGAATTTGGAAACCTATAAAAGCGCATGAAACTCACCGTTTCGGTTAAATCGGACTTGCTAACTCGCACCCTGACTCGCGATTCCACCGAATTTACGTTGATTCCACCGAGTATACTTTGAAATCAATTCTGCTTGCAATTTAAATTGTAGATGCTGAGTAGAATCGTAGAATCGGATGATTCTACGATTTAAGTCTCAATTTTGATAACCATGAGTATGAGTATAAGATCACTTTGTGTTGCAACCATGTTTTGTTGCATAAAAGGAATTGGTTTGTGATATGATGATGTTGAGGTGTTGTTGCTGCCAATTTATTTCCAGCATGAAATAATGAGGATTAGGTACTTCAAGTAACTTGAATGAATTTTATAAATGGGAAGGTGTGACTATAAGAAAAATAGGTGAATAAAAAATAAAATGTGAAAATAGGGAGGAAGGGAGATGTTGAGAAATTCAATGTTCTTAGGTGTTTAAATGGTTAAGAAGTATCATTAAAATTATTTTATATATATTATGCCACTTATTTTAATAATTTTTTATAATTAAATAAATCATTACAAATTATTCTGGAAATTTATATTTTGAGTTATATTGTGTTCCTAATTTGATTTATGCATGGTCATTGCATGATGTCCCTCAGTCCCTGTGTGCGTGTTTTCTGTATTTTAACTTCTTTTTTTTTTTGGTACCTTAAGCCAGTGAAATTGTTTTAACTTTCTTTTTCATATTATATGTTATAAAATGTCTGACATTATGAATAAGAAGGTTCCTTTTTTATATAATTCTCATATCATTTATTTGCCTTTTAAACGAATGGTAATAAGTGTTTTTTTAATTGTGTCCTAGTGGTTAATGTGCTTCCTTTAATTATGTACTTACTAAATACATGTGAAGTCTTACATGACTGGTCAATCTAACCAAATTTTGTAAACATATGTATCAGTTCTAGAACCATTGAAGGGAACTTTTCTAGCCTTAGAACTGAACCTTATTAGCCAATATTTTGTGTATAATAATTTATTTAAACGTAGTGCACTTTGTACTCAACTTTTTGCTCAATGTTAGACATAAATAATTGAACATGGACATGGAAATGATGTAGGAGTGTAAGAAATGACAAACCGAGAAATGGTATTAATAAATCATTTTTTAATTTTTTTTAAAAAAATATATTCTAAGATATTTATCTAAAAAATCATGTTATTAAGTCTATTTTCTAAAAACCTTCTTAGAATTATCATTTTTAAAAACAAATATATTCTAAGACAGTTTTATGAAAAATTGTCTTAGAAAATATATATTCTGAGACAGTTTTTCATAAAACCGTCTGAGAATCTTCAAATTTTTTATTTGTTTTTTAAAATATAGATATTCTGAGATGGTTTCTCCTAAAAGTTCCATTATTTTTTTTTATAAAAAACTTCTAAAATAGTTCTTAGTAAAAACCATCTTAGAGAGTGAAGATTCTAAGATGATTTTTGGGAGAAACCATCTTAAAAGCTCTATTTATTTGTTTTAAAAAGAAACACTTCTAAGACGGTTATGGGGTAAAACCGTCTTAGAAAGTGTCTGCTTCAAAGATGATTGTAAAACCGTCGTCGACTTTTGATGACGTCGACTTTAAAGATGGTTGTAAAATGTTGTTAAAAGCCATAAATAACCGTCGTAAAAAGCGTCTTTTGCAGTAATGTTAGTAAATTTTTCATGTCAAAATGTGTGTGAATGTCTTGACAAGGTTAGCCTGCTCAAATGACTCAGTTTTTTTTTTTTTTATAATTGTGAATGGACAATATATACCAAGGAGTTTAAAATAATTCAGGACTGATCTAATGATAAGTGAGATCTAAAATAATTTTTTTGAAAAAATTGTTATTGTAAATGAGAAAGTTATATGTTGGATTTTTTTTTTCAACATATGAGACTTTTTCTAAATATATATGACTTTTTTTTTTATCAACATGTGTGGTCTTTTTTGTTTTTATAAATACCAATAGTAATTTTTTTAAATTGATGGATTTAAAGTTTGAATTTTAGTTGTTTTATTAAAGTTTGAATTTTAGTTGTTTTATCTTTGGGTCGATCTTACCTTGCAATAACTCATACATCGTGTTTAATCAATTGAGCTAAACCCCTTAATAAATAACTTGATTTTAAAGTAACATAAGATCACCAAATTTAATGAATAAGAAATAGAATGGTTGAGACTGATTTTAGTAAAGAAATAAAAGAAGACTTTAAATTAATTTTGATGAAGATAGAAATATAAAATAATTAAGTAAAATTTAATTATTACATCCTGTATTAAAATATGTAATTTATGTAATATTTTTAAATAGAAAATAAGCACTTTTTCCTAAACATTTTTATTTATGCCATTTTTATTTTTATTCATTGAGTAAATCATATATATTAATTAACTATTATTACATTTTTAATAAATTTTCAAATGAAATTATTAAGAGTATTGTTATTCAGTACGAAGTATTGCAGTACGAAACACACGAAATACTTAGCATGTGTCATTAAGTTCGATCTGTAATTATTTTAAAATAATGAATTAAAATATATAAAAAAATTAACATATTTTTTATTCTATATTCTAGATTTTGTACCACTAATCATGGATGCTCTCCTACCAAAGCGGCTTCAACGATTTCAAGTTTTTCTGGGTGTGAGATCTAGTTGATGACTAATATCTAATTGTTTCTAAAAGATAACAATGCAATATTGAAAATGAAAAATTTGCAGTAGCAAATCAAATGCTAGAGATGAAAGATATATAATAGAGATGAGACTTTGTTTCTGTCTCGTAGTTTCTTCTTCTTTTTTTCTCGTTTTATGAAAGATATATAAAAGGTCCCTTCAGTTTGCTCTGTCGATCTTTTGAAAATCATTTATGCAGTTCGATTATGAAGTTTCTAAAAGGTTTCTTTCTGTTGCGAATTCAATAACTTTATCGCAGACTGTTATATTTTGGATATTCAATAATTAAAAAAGATCCTTTTAAATTTAAAAAAAAAAATCAAACACAAGAAAAGAAACTTACGGTTATAAATCAAACCCAAGCCACATCATTCGAGCTTCTTTTTATACGAAACTTTTTCGTAATAAAAAGCATTTCCCAATTGTTAATAATAAAAGAATTTTTTAAGTGAGTTTTTTGGTTTTCATAGTATTTTTTATGGTTCTCATAATATTATATCATTATAAAAAAAAATTCATATTATAATTTTATTTTAATGTTAAGAAACTCTAAAAATTTCAAAAAATTCACATTTTTTATTTTTTTATTTTCACTTAATTATAGTTTAAATAAAATAATTAATTCAAATGAGAAAGAAACTTTAAAAAATAACTTCTTACAAAAAAGATACAAATCTTATTTTTAAAACTTCTCAACAACATATAAAAACGATTTCTTCACTTAAGACACCCTTAAAAAAATTCCTATTGAAAATACTTTAAATAGATATACTTACGAATTAAGCTATATTCTCTCTCATCATAAAAACAAATCACAAATATTCTTTCTTCATTGAATGAGTAAAAGTGCAAATTACTAACTTGACACCAAATTTAGTTTTTTAGAAAAAAATGATAAGTATTTTTTTTATCTAAAACAATATACGAAATTTACACGTAAGCGTGTAGCATTTAACAAGCTAATCTTGAATAAATAATTCATTTATAGTTTAACTCTCACGTATTCACACATCTCATTTTTTGGTGAATATTCCAGACATCTCATGGTCTTCCTAACTTGTGAGATAGTTTGTTGTTGGAATAATATATTTTGAATCCAAATTCCTCTCATTTGGACCTTGAAAATTGTTTTTGCTTTAATTTTAATTAACAAATTAAACTAGATCTGAAAAACAAAATTTGAGCTGTGAAATTCATCCAAAATGACAAGAAAACTTTGGGCTATGCCATTTAAAGAGAAAAAAACAAAATGAAAAGTGTATTTTAGGACAGACTACAAATAATAATCACCCGGTGCTGTATGAATTTATTTTTTATTTATATAAAATGTTACTTTTAGGATAGCTTGGCAGCAATGAGCACGGTTGAAAGTGCTTTCTACGTCAAGCAATTTCTATTTATATTGTTAGAATTTAAAACTACATTTACATGGAAGGGCAAAGACAGTGCATACATGTTTTTTGATTCCCAATGTGTTTTACTTTTTGTCTTGTGTTCTGCATTATTGGGTTTTGCAGAGCCACTATCTGCTCATTACACCGGCTGAAGTTAGCCACGTTTCAGTTTTCACATTGAAGACTTTATAATTTCACATCAATTCTTCAAATATCTCCCAAAATTTTGCACCGATCAAAATTACTGGCCATAATTAATTAACTAATCCGACCAAAAAGTAAAAGTGAAAAAGTTAGCGTCCTTTTCGGTATGATTGTGATTTGTGAAGTTTAAATTTTGAATTTTTTTTTATTTTATAATTTCAATTTTTAAATTTAATATTTAATATTAGATTCAAATAACAAATTATTAATTACTTCTAAGTTTAATTTCATTGTATAATTAAACAGGAGTGATAGAAAGGTGACAACTAAACTTGTAAATATGCATGAAGCTAATAATAATAATGAGGTGACAATGGTCACAATAGTGATGATAATAATCACATCATTATAATGATAATAGTGATAACAATAATAATAATTATTGTGATTGTGGTGGTATTGATGATATTATTAGCGACAAAAGTTATAATGACAACGACATTAATAACGATGCCAATAATAAATTTAATGATTATGACGGTGGTGATAAATGAAAATTATCATTCACTAACAAGTAGTGATTATAGTAATATTAATAATAAATCAATGATGATGGCAGTGATAAATGAAGATGATCATTCGTTAACAAGTAACAAGTTGTGATTATAGTAATATTAATAATAAATTAATGATGATAGTGGTAGTTGTTGTGTATCTTAAAAGTGATTTAATATAATAAGGAAAATATAAAGTTAAATAATTTTTTGAATGAAAAAGTAAAAAATACCTTCTAATATATTTAGAGCGTTTCCAATGTATTGTTGCTGAATGGTTGGTTATGTTAAATTTGTTACCTCTACAATATCATATAGATTTAACAATTTTATATAAAAATTAACTCCAATAGTGGAGGTCTAACTTAATTTCCCATGCTTTTTTGGTAATTTTTATTTGGAAAGCATCTTTTTATTGATGAAAATAGTGGGTTAAAATGTTTTTAGTTGCCGTTGTATTTTAGTTTTTGAGTTTCAGTCCATCTAATTTTTTTGTCCATTTTTGTCTCTTATTTATTTTTGTTGCTTAATTAGTACTTGAGGAGCTAAATCTTTTCTCTTTTATTGCCTATTTTTAGTGCCTGCGAGGGACTAATGATTAACATTAAAAAATTTAAAAATAGACAAAAAAAAAATAGATTGACTATGATTAAAGTTATAAAATATGATAGGAATAAAAATCTATTTAACCCAAAAATAGTTAATTAAGCATAACATTACTTATATAAGAAACTGTGCTTGTGGTGCTTGTATAAAAAATGACACATTAAATGCTCTAAAGATATTTTTTCTTAAAGCAATGTTAACACACCTTATTTTTAAGCAACTTGTATATATAAGCAACTGTGTTAGGTGCTTTTAAATGTTTAAGGTTAATATACATAGACAACAAAATATTTAATGGAAGTAAAATATTATTATATTTGAACTAAACTTTTTTTTATTAAATATCTTGATCCTTGATTTCTTTATAACTGATAGTGAGATATAAAATAAGAATACATTTGATAAAAAATATTAATTAGACTTTAAAATTTTAAAATATCAATTGTTTTGATATTAAAAAAAGGTTGAAATATCTAAAGATGTCATATTGAAGTAGCTAGAAATAACTTTTTGATTTTGAAAATTGATTTAAAAGTCAAAGTTAAATGAAAAGCTAATTTAATTATATTGAATATATTTTGTTTTAAATTTTACATTTATAAATTAAATTCCATCGCATGATGTGTAAGTTTGAAATCTAAGAACATCCATACGCTCAAAGTCAAAGTAAAGTAAAATATTGTTCTGTCATGACATTTCCTGGGACTATATTTAATTGATTTCCACATCCCATTTTATAGTTTATAGTCTTCTTTGCTGTAGTTTTCCAAGTCAACTAATTAACTTTACCCAGTTAAGTCAAGTCCCTCCCATTTTGGAATTTGGAGGCTAAAAAATATCCAACATTAAGCAAGGGATAGCTATATCAGTGGCCAATCTTATACTGTAATTTTCTATTAACAAAATACTTTAATTGAAATAGGAAAAAAATATTGAATAACTCAAAGACGGTATATAAAAAATTGTGTTTGTGCTGGTATAAAATCTGACACATTAAATGCTCTAACTATATTTTTTCCTGAAGCAACGTTAACACACCTTATTATTAAGCAACTTGTATATATAAGCAACACTTTATAGTTTATAGTCTTCTTTACTGTAGTTTTCCAAGTCAATTAATTAACTTCACCCAGTTAAGTCAAGTCATATTTTAGAATTTAGAGACTAAAAAATATCCAATGATAAAAAAGGAGTACTTATCAAAATTTGGAGTTGATCGACATTAGGATCGACATAGTCAAGATGAATTTTACGATTTCACACGCCAGACTATAAATATCATTCACTTGAAGAACAACGAGGGAACCTGCAAACAAAGGACTCTAATGCCTATGTAAATATGTGGGTGAATTGAGAAAATTGAAAATGGTGAGGATAGAACCTAATATTTATAGTATGGGATAAGAGCTTCGGGTCCTTGATTAAAGGAGTTGTAACAGTGGTCTAACAAATCTTGTAGATAATTTCTAGCTTATAGATAATGGCTAGTAGATAATTTCTAGCTTATAGATAGTTCGTCTCTTATTTGTAGATAATTTCTAACTAATGGTTAATTAGTTATAACTAACTTAGAAGGTAGGGAAGCTTTAAATAGGGGGGAGATAACTGTAAACAGTTATCTATTGGGTAGTAGGAGGCTAGTGACCTCGAAGATCACTTGTAATTGTTGGAGATTATTCTCCAAAATCATCAATAAACAATTTCTTTCTATTTTTCGGCCTGGTCCAATGTCTATCAAATACCTTCTGACACATAAAGATGAGTTGTCACTTGCTAAGAGAGTTGTAATATTATCATCAATATTCAAATATTGAGGTATTTAGAGATAACTTGCCAGGCCAATAACCCCGCTGCTAAGGGTGGTGTGTCTGTGATCTTATGCCAGAGTTGACATGAAGGGCTGACATGCGCATTAGAACGATGTGTCACTTGCCACGTCAATTTGTGAACTTCGGACAATACATAATCCCTCCAAGCTCTAAGTCAGCTCGTTGGCGAAAGAGGTTGTCTGGTGTCGAGGGTAGCAGCCCTAACAAGTATGAGGGTTGTGAGTTTGTCGAGCCCTTCAGTCTGGACAAGTTTTGTTCGGGTTGTTTCTGCTAAGTTGTCCAGGGAGGACAAGCTTTTCGTTTTGCAGGCGAAGTCAGACGTTCCATGTAGGAAAAATCCTTGTATTTGACAATTCTACCCTTTTCTGAAGGTTAAAGGGTGCATTAAAGACATGCATTTCATTTTTCTTTTGCTACACGCGAGTGTAGCGCACACGCATTACTTTTGCATACGTGTTACCCGAGGAAGGGCACGTCTTGGAGACGCGGTATGTGGGTTGGTAGGATTGCGTCATGGTGCGAATTTTTAGGATATCATTTCAACTCTCGCCATTTACCAAAGGGTCGTGCCCTCCACTTAAATGGGGTGTACGTTTGATTTCAATCACCACCAATTCTGAGTTCTACTTCGTCTTCCTCTTTTACGATTACAATGTATCTCGCTCATTGCTTTTGTAGTTTTGCCTCCGATTTCCTTCTTTCTTTCGATCACCTTCCTCACTCCAAGGTACATTTCCTTTCCACCATGTCTTTCATTTTTTATTCCGCTATGGGTATTGGCATAAGTGATTTTGGGGGTTTTATTCAGCAACCCTTTGTGGAACTAGAGAGGTCGTTCCAATCAACTCATCCTCCTCGGAGGGGGCATGCCACGAAACTTCCGACAACGAATCCTCTTCCTCCTAAAGGTTGGTGGACTCACGCCATGTCGACAGGGGTACTTCTCGTTCCTGTAGGAGGGCGTGACCTTCTGCTACTCCTTTGGATAAGGAGTCCGTTCTTGTTACCACGATCCTTCCCCCTTCTGCTTCTGGGGCAGCGAGAAGGAGTTACGGCAGGGATGTTAGGGTTTCTCCCTGTAACAGGCGTAGCCGTAGTGCAGGGTATCCTTCGTCCCCTCCCATCATCATTGGCTATGAATGGGTGAGGGACGATGTCCTGAAATACCGCTCATCCACTGCCACGAGTATCGCTACTTTGGAGCGTCAACTGAAGTTGGCCAACCCAGAAGACTCCTGCAAAATAACAGCCCAGACTTGCGGGAGTGATGATTTTTTCTTTATGGGGGTGGCGTCGGGTTGTACATCCTTCTTTTTCATGTATCACTGTCTTTTTGAAGTATTGGGTCTAATTCTCCTTTTGAACTCCTTTCAATTGCGTCCTACTAGAGCATTTGAATGTGACCCCCTCTCAGCTTCATCCAACAGTTGGGCAATAGGTGAAGGCCTTCGAGGTCTTGTGCCCATTTTTCAACAAACGACCTAGTGTGTCCGTGTTCCTTTATTTCTTCCAAATGAAGTTGACAGGGAAGATAGACTGGGTGTCCCTCAATAGTATGTCAAAGAAGCTGTTCAAGTTTGACTGGAACGTGTTTCGTCGATTTAAGGATTGTTTCTTTAAGGTCTTGGCAACCAATGTTGTGGTTGATGGGTTGCCACTGATGTTTAATCGGGATGAGGAACCTCGCTTCCCTTTTTACTTTCAGTCAAACCCTACCAGGTTCAAGTCCTTTGATTAGGATCTGCTGACCCTGGTGGAAAGGATTGACAAGGCCATTCTGGGGCAATTGCTGGCTTTGTTGGACGCTCGGGCCATTTTGTATCTTCCTTCGACAAACATTCCTCTCGCTGCATTAGATGATAAAATGTGTTACCCTCTCTTTTTTCTGTTTGATGTGGGTTTGGGCTTAAATTAACCTTCATTGCATTTTTGCTTGTTTTGCATATATAAGGGACGATTTCGGATAGAGGCCCTTGGTGAAGCAGGTCGGACCTTTGGCGACATAACTTCTTCTGTTGTCGAGTCTTCTGTAAGAGAAAGGGGTCAACTTGGTTGATAGGATATATGCCTTTGAAGTCTCTATCGGTGAATGTTATATGAGGGAGACTTCTTGGTGATTGTATGTTGACATAGTTGATGTTGATATCTTGGATGACGTGGAGATGAAGCTTACGGGACTGACTAGACAAGCTTTCATAGGAAAATCCGCCCACAATGGTGTTGATTACACCTCTGATTTGTTGGGTGAACTCATTTTCATGCTTATGCTGAAGTTGGCGTTCGCGTCTTTGCTGGTGATGCCTTTATCTTCCGTTATCTTTTGCTATGTCCCTCCTCCTATCGGCATCATGATTTCTATGTTGGTCATCTCGGTGTCCTCTGGGTCTTGCTCCTGCTAGGTTTTTGTTAGGCCTTTTCACGAATTGCGCTAGGTTTCCAGCCTGTATGAGTTCTTCAATTTTATCTTTCACCCTAACAGTCTTCAATATTGTGACCATAACTGCAATGATATTTGCAATATTTGGTTCTATCTATCCCTGGTTTGGGAGGAAGTACTGGAGGTAGTTGTATGGGTATCTCTGCATTGAAGGCTTCTTCGAGGATGCTATCTCAATTAACTGTCAGCGGTTGGTCCCCTTGGAAAAGGTTGATGTTTGTTTAGCTTATGCCTTTTGTTCGACTTGTGTTAGTCGGTCCCGGTGCCTCCTTCCTTTTTATCACACTTTTGTTCGGCTTGTCGAACCTCATTTTGGAACCTGGACATTTCTTCCATTTGAATATAGCCTTTGGCTCGTTCGCGTAACTCGTTGGGAGGTTTTCTGCAGCGAACTTACCAGACCGTAAGCCGAGCAACATGGAGTGTAGTGTTACTTCAGGATTACGATTCCTGATTTGGATAACAATTTGTCCGAACCTGTCCATGAACTTACAAAGTGATTTATCATCTACCTGCCACAAACTACCTAGGGTCGCAGAAGTCATGTTGTATGACTAGCTTGCATACTGAGACCTGAAACGTTCGACCAGGGTGTTGAACCTGTTGATGGTCCATGGAGGGAGTCCTCCGTACCATGTCAATGTTGTCTCTTTGGGACGTTGGGAAAACTCAACACATGATTGTATCGTCGTTGGTGTAGAGATTAGCCTGGGTGACAAATGCGTCAAGGTGCTCATTCAGATCGGAAGTTCAATCATATCGCTCTAGGTTGAGAGGTTTCCAACCTAAGGGCAAGTCAGCCTCCATAATTCGATAGACAAAAGGATGTCGACGAGTCATCCGCCTTTCATGGCGGTGTATATGCGAGAGGTTGAAATCATCTTGGGTGTTGATGGCTTGTCAGGGGTGTGATTCCCCTTGAGTACGTTCGTGAATTGTGTGGGCAATGCGCTCGTCACCCTGAAGGCATCTCACACGAGCTTCCAGCTGGTTGTGGTCAACCTTCAGCTTTATAAGTTCCTCCTTATGGTGTCTCTCCATCTTCGCAATGCGTGTTTGGACTTGTTGGAGAGTGTTGTTGTCTTTCATGGTTGTTGGGGGAGGATTGGAGCTCTTTAGATGTGTCTCGCATCTGAAATCAGATCGTGTGCTAACCATTGGTGAAAAGAGGCCCGAGGAAAGTTTTATCGTGGTCCCATTGTGGACGCCAAATGTACTTACCGAAATATAGAGCTAACCGATGTCAAGGTCGACGTAACCAAGATAGGCTTCACGATCTCACACATCAGACTACAGGTAACCTTTATCGGGAGAACAAAAGGGAGACTTGCAAAACAAATACTCTGACGCTTAAGTAAGTATGTGAGTGAGTTGAAAATGGATTGAGAAGGGTGAGACAGAACCTGATATTTATAGCGTGAGATAGAAGCTTCGAGTCCTTGATTGTAGGAGTTGTTACAGTGGTGTAACAACTTTTATAAATAATTCCTAACTTGTAGATAATAGCTAGTAGATAATTCCTAGCTTATAGATAATTGAGTACATGTCACTTGTTAAAGGAGTTGTAACATTATCATTAATATTTAAATATTGAGATACTTAAAGATAACTTGTCGACCTAATAGTCCAATTGTTAAGGGCGATGTGTCCATACTCCTATATCAGGATTGATATGGAAGACTGAGGTACGTGCACATTAAAATACCACGTCACTTGTCACATCAATTTTATGGACTCTGAACAGTACACAAAGGATAGCTATACAAATGACCAATCTTATATTGTAATTTTCTATTAACAAAATACTTTAATCGAAACAAGAAAAAAAATTGAATAATTCAAAGACGGTATATAGAGATAATATTTATTGATAAAGAAAATACTGAACATTAAAGTTGTCTTTTATTAATATAACTTTTATCAAACAAAATTTAAAGTTTACTTCTTGTAAAAAAATTAAAGTGTTAACTTATACAATATGAATATAAATTAAATAATAGTATTTTTCTTTGACAATGTTATTAGTGTAGAAATTATTTACTTATTGTATTAATGATTAAATTTGACTAAAAAATCGAATATTTAGTACAACGAAATAATGTATTATGCACATACTTTAGATTAATTAATAGTAATTTTATTAACCAATAAAAGCAAATTAAAGGTCACGATCACAGCCAACCCAGGTGGTTGGAATTATTGAAGGAAAAAAAGATCGAATTTTGAAATGAAGCTTTCAGAGAGACACAGCAAAGTGCAGCTCACATCCCACCACAAGTGCCAACATTTTGATGAAGAGTAGTAAGAATATTATATTTTCTTATAAATAGTTCTATTATTTTATAAATGAAATATTAAATAAAAATAAAAATATTTAATATTTTAGAAATATAAAATGCATACAGAAGTTGATGTATAAAAAAGTAAAAAAATTAAAATATTTTTAGGATTATTCTTTAATAAAAAGTTTACCATCTTTTGTGCGTTTTAACTATTTAATTATACAAACAATCACCAAGAGTGAGGGTATTTCTGTTTCTTCCCGCCTAATAGTGATGCATACATAGTTAAAAATTATCAAAAAATTTAACTTAATTGATTAAGCAAGATAAGTAAATTATCATAAATTTAATGTACCTGTTTTTTTATTTTTAATGATAAAAAAAGTCAACAATTTTTTTTATGATTTTGACATAATTGAATTAAATTTAATATATAGTGATGATTGAATGAGATTTCACCAGAAAAAATAAATGATTGAATGAGACAAAATAATGGAAATTATTCATCCAAATAAAAATTAACAAACATATAAGTTCATATTATGAAAAAGAAATTGAATATTTTTTTCTATTCTTTTCCTTTCGTTTCATCAATTCAAGTTGTGGTTTCCCTAGGATGTAATCTTAGGTTCCAATTATTGGCTCCCTTTTGAATTAAAAAATAAGGGAAACAAACGTGGCATGTTTTGCATAAGGACGATCTTTTTCACTTAATTATTGATAGCATAACCTCTCTCTATATATATGTCATAGACCCAAATACAATAAACAACACATGCACATATCTGTCAAATGGTCCAAGAATTCAACCACCCAAATTAACTCAAGATTAGGAAAAGAATTTAGGAGTCTTTTCTTGCATCATATATTTTAGAGCGGAAGCAAAATAATATAATTTTGCTTTGAAACTGGCATAGAGTCAAGATAGGCATGCAGAGTTACTTCAACTGCACTAAGAGGATCACACAAATAATTTCGGAGTTATTTAAATAAATAATATCATTTTGCTTTGATTCAATTGCTCATTTTGTACTTCCTAGCTCAACAGAGGAATTTTGGATTTCAGTATATAAAAAAAAAATTGAATTTCGTTCCTATTTCTTTGGTGTGTTTATGAATTGTACGAACTGGTGTCTTAAATTGGGCACACCCAGTGATAAATATAAGTTATTTGATCATTAATGAAATCTTTAGCTTATAATTAAAAATATATATTTAATTCCTCATATTCGATATTTCTCCACTGAAGTTCCATCGCAGGAGTGCCTAAGCAAAGAACATTCCTGATAATTTTATTTAAAAATCTGTTACACGTGAAGCTGTACTTCCCAAGCTCCTCAATCATCAACTAATTTTGTGTGGATTATTATGCAATAAAGGATACGGAAATATTGATAAAATTAAATAATGCGTTCATAATGGATAATTACTACATTTTTTTAATTATTATTACTATTATTATGGGTTTTGTGTAGGTGTCTACGTTTGTGCGCTGCATTGTGGGGCTTGATGCATAGATCATGGATGCTCAGATTCTAATCATTTTATTATATACAAATTAGATTACGTAAAATCATTGGATCTTGCTGCATTATTTTAATATATATCACTAACAAGACAGAGATGATAATTCATAATTTGTGCTACTCCAGCTCCATTAGCCCCCACATGAAAACGTACAAAGTGAAATTAATTTGGATCTTCTAAAGAGAGAAATTAATGTAATCCAGATTCATGGATTTCTATAGTAGCAATAATGAATCCTGCATTGTTATTATTGAGAAAAAAATACACATATTAAAAGTTATAGCTCAATATTTAAATTTTCCACATCGCATAGTTTTTTCTTTTTTTAAAAAATATCCAACGCTTGATTGCAAAAACGAATTTTCAGAAGATATATATATATATATATATATATATATATATATATATATATATTCATTCGAATCGGACATTAAAGAAGTTAGGAGTTAAACTGAGAAACAACTATCTTGAATTCTCATATGATTGTACTTCACCTCCATAGAAATTGGATATTTTCATTTTCATTTACTAGGTGAGGTCCTTCATCCTTGACCTAGCTAGTTAGGTGATAGTTATACAAGAACTGAAGGGGAAGAGGGTAGGGAAGTAATTGAAGAGATACGAGGTGTCAAAGTTAGTGAGTTATATCCAATGAATCATCAAGATATTCTTTATATGAACAAGCACGAGATGATATGAGCAATATATACTATCATAATTAAAGCAAATCATGTGAGAGAGTTCATGCGTGTACTAATAATGTACCTCAGTACCTCAACTATAAAAAAGGGACTTTTTTTTTCTTCTAGCAAATGAGTAATATTCATTTATAAAATAAAACTTTTAATTACCATCCAGTACGAATATTAGCTAACATTAAGATATTTTAGTTTAAATTATAACATTGAGTTCAAATCATAAACATGTAATTGTATAAATATTTTAGTATTTATTGTTAATAATGCAGATATAAATGAAGAGAAAGATGAAAAGGAATAGAGTGTAAAAGGAAGATGAAAAGATTTACCTATATTCCACAAAAAAACAAATCTGAATGTATAAAAGAGACAAAGATGAAATATAAAGCCGACAAACAATAAGACTAAATTTTCTTACAGATAAGGGAAAGAACAAAAATATATTATTTAACAGCTGCAATTTTTATAAAAAATAAACTTTTAATTACAATTGTGAATGTTATAAACAAGATACCGAAGTTTGCGGTGGTGTGATTCAGAGAGAAAGATAAAGAGTTTAAAAAACATATTTAGACACATGAATCACGATCATCACTATGTATTTATGGGTTAAAACAAGTTAAAAACATTTACCTTTTTTTCAAACAATATTAAAACATTCACCGACCAAACACATATTTAAATATATACATGTGGCTACAAAGTCTAGGATATAAAAGTAGACAAATCTGGTGAATTATTCGGTTGCTTCTAGCACATCATCATGTGCATGAGAAAAATACAGAGGATATGATCTTCTTCGTACGTTAATCAGAACTCGAACCGTAACTTTTGCCCTTAGTATAAAGGACACTAAAAGTAGTGCTTCTATTAGCTGTAAGCTGCTTGTTAATATTTTAAAGTAACTTACGTGCATCAAGCATCCAGAAGAATCCAGATTAATGGTCATATAACTTGTACAATCTTTCCCTTTTAACCAAAATGCCCCAAAATATCTTCGTTTAAGTTAATCTATATTAAGAAAAAAAGTATTTAAAATTTAAAATTTAGTAATATTTTTCCAAGGTTCATTTAAATTCGCAGTTTTAACTTAGATTCAAGTTTTATAAATAAAAAATGTGATTAAAAAACATTTTTTTTATTAAAATGACCAATCAAATTTTTTATAAAAATTAATCAATATAATTACTCTAGAAAAAAATTTACCATCCCAAATTTTTAAGGGTATATTAATATTTTATTGATGTTAAAATTGAGCTGTTTACAACTTTGGCTTTGTCCTATTGTCAGCACTCATTACCCTCAAGCTCTAGAATATATGTAATTAGGTAAAAAAAGAGTCCAATACGCAAAAGGGTGAATGCCATTTTTGTTATCCTATGATTGTAAATGATACATGATTTTGGTTAAGATTGTTATTATTATTGTAAGATTGTTATTCTCCCTTGTCAAATAGGTGACCTCCAATTCTTTTTGGCAAAGAAGTTACTTCCATAAGAGGGAGCAGTGCCCCAATAATGAAAAAAATTGAAGAGGTGTGAGTGTGATGTTGACCATGTGTTATGGTGGTACCACCAAAGCTAAAAATTTGTGGACAAAAGTTAATATGATGCAAGATTTAATCAATGAGCATCTTTTTCCATGCTTTATTGCGTGTACGTGCTTCATATCAGCCAAACAAAAGGTGAAAGCATTTAAAGGAGGCGGTTTTATGCATCTGATATTTGTCTTTTATTGCAGTTATAGGAAGTTAATGAACATAAAATAATGGAAACTCATGGAATTTATATATATATATATATATATAATCTTTTTTGTATCTTATTATGTGACTTTTGAAAATAGAATACATACAACGGACACTTTTAAATACTTTATCTATTTAAAAACAAATTTTAATTAAGATTTGGGACAATATTTAAAAATATTCTTAATCTTATTATAATAACTTTTCTTCATTATATAATGTATTTCACTTAATAGCGGTAAAGATAACTAGTACAAAATTAAAATAGTTAATATTGCTTAATTTTTAAAACAACAAATTATTTAAATAAATTAAAATTTTTAGATAAAAATTATTTATATTTAGAGAAATTTATAATGCAATTGTATATTAATTACCATAATTAAAATTTTTAACTTTTGTGAAAATTCAAAATATTCTCATAAGTTTTGGTCCTTTGTATCGCCTATAAAACTAATTTC
The DNA here is from genome assembly GCA_007407185.1 of Glycine tomentella. Classification (NCBI taxonomy): domain Eukaryota; kingdom Viridiplantae; phylum Streptophyta; class Magnoliopsida; order Fabales; family Fabaceae; genus Glycine; species Glycine tomentella. The sequence goes on from PYAF01003195.1 coordinate 328,418, forward strand.
GATCTGAAATTTAGTTACATTTTAAAAAAAAAATACTCGCTATGTGTCATAAATTTAAAGTAATTGTCAATTGAATTATTCTTATTCAATATTTTAGGTGTGATTTAACATACCTTTATCATTCACTGTTCATTTAATATTATTTGGTTAATTAACGGTTGTAGAGAAAAAGGTAAATCAAAGCTTTAATAATAGGACATGTTAATTTCTTTATATGCGCACGTGCGTATATGGAGGTATGTACATAAGAAGAGGAAAGGCAAAATAATGGAAGAGCAGTGTGTACACTGGTATGTACATATTAAATGTAGAAGAAGAAGAATAAAATAATCAAAGAACAAAAATGTTAAATATAAAATTTAAAAAATTGAGAAGAGATATTTTCGATTTCTTGTTTTAATTTTTTTCTCAACTTGTTCATTTTGTTTCTTTAGCCATAGAAACAGAATTTTTAAGAATTTTATACATTCAATTAAAAAAATATTAACAGAGTTTTAAAAACTTTTATCACAGTTATAAAAATGTCAAATTTCACTTTAAATGATATGATGTATTTTGCATATAAAACGAAATTTTCAGCACAAATGTTACAAATGTGTCATTTACAAAACATCAATAACAAAAGAAAAACAAACAAACAAACCGGCTGATCTAATCACTTTGCAGCGTGTATATATAATGACCTCTAATATTTGAGTATACCTAATTTTAAAGAATATTCAAAAGTGATCCAGCAATGCAGGATACATTTTCACCCCTTTTACTTTCACCTTGAATTTCATCTTAATCAAAAGATATAATAGATTAAATATTTTAAAATAACGTCAAGAGCTAAAAAAAATTTAAAGAAAAATAGACGTTAACAAAATTTTAATTCCTTGAATGAGTTTATCTGACTTTATTAAAGTTATTCGAAATTCAGAAAAAAAAATTCAAATATGAAAGTCAAAAACAAAAATAGTTTTCTTATATTTATAGGAGAAAAAAATAAAAAAAGTGAAATGAATTGAACTTTTTTTATAAACGAAAATAAACTTATATACTTAATTTTAATAGAATATATTTTATTTTATTTTTTTAAAAAAACTAACATGAATAAATTAATTTAAACTTATGAAATAATTTAATTATTTTATTTTCTTATCTTACAAATATTTATGGAAGAATTTATCTACATATCAGCTTATACTTAAATGCTTCACACTTACCAACTATGAGAAGTTTCTTATAAGGTATTCACATTTGAGTGAGATGATGGGAATAGAAAATAAACTATCAGAGCACAGAAAAATTATTCTGAAATAATTTATAAATATTTTTATTAGTAATAGTATATGTCTAGTTTAGTTTAATTTAAAAATTTATAAATTAAGAAAGCATTTAAATTAATATTACTTTATATATAACCAAACTACACATTACAATATAAAATATATAAATAATATACTAGCTACTTAAAAAATAATTTATTTAAATATTTTCTATTTTTTTACGTATGACTTAAATTATAAATACACCTGCAATTCACTGAGTTTTCTCTAGTTGGATAATAAATTAATATAATATTATAGCCATATGCCAATGGTGCCTTGCACTTTCCCTTCTATAAATACTCATCATTGCCTTAGCTTTTTCCTCCCCCTCCTCCTTCCATCTTTTAATACCATTATACTACAATATTGCCCTCTAAACTTTTGCTTCTTCTTAATCCACACCCTTTCCCACACCCATTCATTGTTCTGGTAAGCCAATACCTTCAATTGTTCTTATACATATTTTCTTAGAACATTAAAGTTTTCTGTTTCATTCTTCACTCATTGCCCATAACCCTTCAAAAACCATGGCCTCTTAATGATTCTACAAAACACCCATCTTTACCATGAGTGCATGTGTAAGATTTTCTGAAAATTCATTAAGCAATGAACAAATGTTCAGAATTGAGAACCGTACCTCTGTTTTTTTATAACACACCCCCATATATTTGGTGATAATAATATATAGACACGTGTCCACTTTTTTTCTTTTTATTCCGAGGCTTAAAAAATATATGTTGTTATTAAGTCTTCTGGTTTGGTATGTATATTCCGTTGAATCCAGAAAGTTTGATAAATGAGTGATTGTGTGACTCCAAAAGTTTATGCACTTTGGAAAGGAATTTTCTGTCTCATAAACTTTGTTCAAAGGATTATAATAATGGGTTTTTGGCTTTGAGCCATTACATGAATGCTCTCCTTTCTTGGGGGTCCATTCTTTTTTCCTTAGTTTATAATTATAATAATTGAAGCTTTTGATTTGAACCCTCTCATGTTTCCATAAATTCTGTGCCCCCAAAGGGGTACTGTTGAGCCCTTTTTTTTAATCTATTTACTTGGTTGTGGATTGTCCACTCAGAATCTTAGCAAAGCTTTATCTCCAATGGATTTGATCACCACTTTGATTGTCTTCTTTATTATGCTTTAGCTTCTTTCAGTGCTAATCCGAGTTAACACGATCAATTTTTTAAAATTAGAAAAATGGAAAACCATTGACGTTTGTTGTTAAGAATCACAATGAATTCCCATATAAATATTGATTGGTTCATGTGGTCATGCAACATATTGCTGGCTTCCTTTTGTTGTGTCTTTTAAGGTTTTCTGCCTGAAATGGAGTACATGAACCAGAGACCAAAATATGATTGCCTTCTTTTTGGTGAGTCTTTCAGCGAGACATGGTCATTGATTAATTGTAAAATCTGAACCTTCATTTGGGTGTGACTATGATTATAACTCATTAACTCTTATGTTTGTGTTTCAGATTTAGATGATACTTTGTATCCACTAAGCACTGGTCTTGCAAAAGCATGTGGCCAAAATATTAAAGGTGAGTGTCTCTTTGCCGATAATGTTCTTGGTAATGTGTTTAGTGTTTTACTCTTTTATTGGCGGTGCTGACACGAGTGGTACAATTGATCTAGACTATATGGTGGAAAAGCTTGGCATAGACAAAAGCAAAATTGATGACTTGTCCAACCTCCTCTACAAGAACTATGGAACAACTATGGCTGGTTTAAGGGTACTATTTCATCTTTTATCTTTTCATTTCCTTGCTCAAAATAGGAATTCATTGTTAAATTCAAGAATCTCTGATGATTTATGATTGTTTTGTTTCATCGTCAATTCAGGCAATTGGATATGACTTTGAATATGATGAATATCACAGGTACATGCCTTTTTTTTTTTTTTTTTTTTTTTTTTTTTTTTTTTTTTTTTTTTTTTTTTTTTTTTTTTTTTTTTTTTTTTTTTTTTTTTTTTTTTTTTTTTTTTTTTTTTTTTTTTTTTTTTTTTTTTTTTTTTTTTTTTTTCCTTATTGGTTTTATCTCCATTTGTTATCCTTATATGTATTTTGTAGTGATGAAATTGATTTTTGAACTTTGGCTATTACAGTTATGTTCATGGGAGATTACCTTATGAGAATTTGAAACCAGACCCAGTTCTGAGGAACCTCTTGCTGAGCCTGCCCTATAGGAAACTGGTAAGTTGTTTAAAACCAATAGAATTGCACAATATTCGACAAAGAAAAATTGAAAACAATCTATTGAGACCTCTTTTTTGTCTTTCATTTTTAGATTTTCACAAACTCAGACAAAGTCCATGCAGTTAAGGCACTAAGCAAGCTTGGATTAGAAGACTGCTTTGAAGGAATCATATGCTTTGAGACCCTTAATCCCATCCACAAAAGTTCTGTCTCTGATGATGAAGATGACATTGAGTTTGTGGGGGGTTCAGGCACAACCAATCCAGCACCAAAAAAAGATGCTAATAGCTTTCAAATCTTTGACATCATTAGCCATTTTGCTCAGCCCAATCCCAACACAGTTTTGCCGAAGACACCAATTATTTGCAAACCATCAGAAAATGCCATTGAGTTGGCTCTCAAGATAGCCAACCTTAATCCACAGAGAACTGTAAGAAAAATCACCCTATTCCATTTACATTCTTGATTTTGTTGCCTCGTGTTTTTCTTATATTTTTCTTATATTTTTCTTTGTTCCTATATGTCACTTTCAGTTGTTCTTTGAGGATAGTGTCCGCAACATACAAGCTGGAAAACGTGTGGGTCTTCACACTGTGCTGGTAAGTCATTGGTAATTTTGTTTATTAGGAACACTGCCAAACTAATAATGAGGAATCCAAGAATTTTAGGCTGTGCGGCATCACATACATGTAATTATGTGGGGGTACAATGAGAAATTATTAGATAATTCTATATCATATCTATTGTTCCAACTAAATTTTACCTGACATTTACTTAAGTTTTTTAATTTATCAGAAAAAATTGATAACACTACACTGTGTATTATGTATAAAATAATTGCGACCAGAAGAATACTAACAACCCTCTTTAACACATTATTTCTAAAACACATTTCATTATTAGTTAAATTTTATTAAAAATTATAAAATTAAGATAAAAACTCGTTAAATGATAAGAGAGATATACCAAAATTTGTGAATCTCAATAAATTTTAGTTAGAAAATGTGTTGAAAAAAATGTCTTATAGATTATCATTTTTTTAGCATGTAATAATTTCTCAGTAAAACACACAATATGCACATAATACATGTAATACTACGAATGAAAACAAAATTTTGTGGATAGTTTCCCCCACAAGGCAATCCTTATTGTGTGCCAAACTAATATGAGCCTCTAATTATTGATTACTACTATCAGGTTGGAAAATCTCAGAGAATTAAAGGAGCAGATTATGCATTAGAAAGCATCCACAACCTTAGGGAGGCAGTACCAGAACTATGGGAAGTTGACATAAAATCAGAAGTTGCTTATCCTGGCAAGCTTGCTGTGGAAACATCTGTGACTGCTTAGATTATTGACGACAAAAAAAAAATAACAATAATAAATAAATAAATAAAAGGATAGAAGTCCTTTGTGTATTCCCAAGTTGGGATGTAGTAACTGTAGTTGATGTAGATGCTTTGATCATATTATAATTATAATAAATTAATATATGTAGTTGACGTAGATGCTTTGATAAGATAATAAAATTTTAATATAAAATATTAAATTCTCCATTTGGGCCTAGTGTTCTTATATATATGGAATCAATATATTTTCCCGTCGTCTCCGTCTCCATCAAATGAGGAAGATTCGTTTTACATTAAAGTGTAAGAAAAAAAATATATAAAGTGAATAGAAACTCGATTTTCATCTTATAATTCAATTATAATAGTATAAGAAAAATGTTAATCATTGTACTTTAGGCACTAGTTAAAGAAGTTCTTGGTCAGTATATAGTCAATTGAATGGTTAGTCAATTGTATGGTTAGTTTAGCTGAGTTGTGATGTAATCATAGTTAGTATAGCTGAGTTGTGCTGTAACCACAGTTAGTACTAGTTACAGAGTTTGTTATCTCTGTAATTACCTAACCATCTATAAATACTCAGCTTCTAATTCTTTCTGTAATTTTTCGATTCCATTTTATTCCAATAATAAAAACGTGCCTCACTCTCTCAGATTTCTCTCTTATCTTTCTTTGGAAGTTTCTTCTTCTTCTTCTTCTTCTTCTTCCACAAGCACTAGTATTCATGGCTGATGAAGCTTCTCTGATGGTATCAGCCCAATCCGAATCACTAAAGCCTTTCAAATGAATAGCACTGCTGGCAGATAGAAAAATTCCTGCACCTAGAGACCCCTTAATGTATCTAAGTATTCTTGAAGCAGCTTGTTGATGGGCTGAAGTTGGAGCAGCCACAAATTGGCTCAAATGTTGCACAACATATGTAATGTCAGGTCTAGTATTAGTTAAGTAAATCAACATGACTCAATTAAAACCCATGACTCAACGGTTCAACATGTCAACGGTTCAGATATTAAAACCCATGACTCAATTCAAAATTTAATGGATTTGGATCGGGTTTGACTCAAACACAAAAAATACTCAACCCAAACTATTTAGGTTGGTTTGGATCAATTCGGGTTCGCAGGTGACCCGTACCCATGAATAACCCTAATCTCCTCCACATGACGATGGTTCATAGCACCGCGAATGAAGTTGCATTTCTCAGAACTAACCAGTTGGCCTGAGGCCTCCCCATAAAATTGAAAAAAAGTCATCAAGTTTTTTAGATTTTTCTTTATTCCTTTGCAAAAAAACAAATGTGTCATCAGCACAAAGAACATGAGTTGAGGTGTCAACACCTTTTGGGCCTGCCATAGGTAGAAACAGATTGTTGTCAGCTAAGAAGGAAATGCCACGACTTAAAGCTTCCTCTAGCAAACAAAAAACGAGAAGGAGAGGGGGTCCCCTTGGTGAACTCATCTTTTGAAAGCCAAATATTCATTGAGGGGGCCATTTATCGGTATCAGCATTGTTCTTTTGTTGTCAACTGTGAAAACAGGATAGTCCACTTAGCAGCTTTTTATATTTCTAACAACTATACCAAAAGATGAAAACTTTGGCAGGAGCTAAATGATCTTCAAACCACCTCCCCAGGTGCCTGGGTCTTCATTGGAGACTTCAACGCAATCTTAGGAGCTTATGAAAAGCTAGAAGATTTCTCTAATTGGTCTAATTCCCACAACCTCACTCACATTAACAGTAAGGGGGCTAAATTTACTTGGACAAATGGTAGGACTAGCTGTAATTGTATCAATATTTGGCTTAACCATGTGATTTGCAACTCGAATTGTCTGGAGGATTGGATTAGTGTGGCTTGTTTTGTTTTTCCTAGAGCAAAGTCAGATCACCACCCTTTTTTATTGGTGCTCAACAGTGAACATGTTGCTTCTAAACCCCCTTTCAAGTTTCTTGCAATGTGGATTGATCATCCTAACTGCAGAAATATTGTAGCAAATGTGTGAAAGCAGCTAGGGCAGGTTGTCCTATGATGATTTTACAACAAAAGCTGGAGAACATGGAATTGGCCCTAAAAGTCTGGAATCATCCAAGTCTTTGGAAATGTTCATCTTAATTTTTCCCGGGCTCTGGAACACCTAGACCTAATCCAAAAAAGGATCCAGCTTGAGGGGCTAGAGGAGGATTTAAAAGATTTTGAGGCTAAAGCTCGGCGTGACTTACATGAAGCTTTGTCTTATGAAGAGGCTTTTTGGAAAGAGAACTCACTACTACAAAAGCGATCTTTTACGACACACCTTCTAAGACGGTTCTAATAAAATCTTTATTAGAATGTCAGACAGTGGCATTTTTGTAAATATGATGTGGTTCAACAAAGACAGTTTTATAAAAACCATCTTAGAAACTACTATTCTAAGATGGTTTTTAGAAAACCGTCTTAGAAGGTTATGATTTTAAAACAGGTTTTGTAAAAACCCTATAACCGTCTTAAAATGAGTGGCATTTTTGAAAAATTCAATTTTTTAAAAGTGTTCAAAGATGATTTTCGAAAAACCATCCTTAAAAATTGTTCCCATTTATGACTTTGTGTGCTCTCTCAAATGCCTCACCTTTCCCATTTCGAAAATCCTCCACAAATGTCGCAACTTGGTAGATAGAGAGAGAGAAAGAAAGAAAAAACGCAGAAACGAAGGAGCAAGGGAGGAGCAACAAAGACACCATCTTTCCCTCTTTCTCAATGCTTTTGTTTCTGGGTTTCACTCTGTTTTCTCTCTGACAACTTTGTTTTCCTTAGAGGCAGTGCTTGCGACCCATTGCAGCTAAAATGGGTTGTGCGAGCCCGAAGAAGACAGTTGGCGGAGCCGGTGGTTCTACCCCACGGTGGCTCCTCTCCCTGCAATGCCTGCGCCAAGCCCTCCTCCACTTATATCACAAATGGGTTGGTGGCGAGTGCGTCATCGTCGGAGTGAAGAGCAAGCGATGGGAGATGTAAAGCCCGACCACTTGCAGGATCAACGACTGTCCCTACAAGTGAATGCATCTTGTTGGTATAGGTAGTACCTATTAAATCCTTTTAAGTTATCGTCAACTGTACAGTCCCATACCTGCACAGCCTTTGGATCCCTCTCGTTCGGGTGTGTATTCAATTCATTCATGTACCCCTCCCGCTAGAAGCCTGCCAGGAGCAGCTCCTTGTCCGTGCCTCACTGCACCGGCGATCACTCCCGCCCTCGTCAGTGCCCGAGATGTTACATGCCCACCAGCTTCCGCTTGGTTCGTCCTCGAACCACACCGTACTGGTAGAGAGGCCTTGCTCTGATACCACTTGTAACGTCCGGCCACTTGCAGGATCAACGACTGTCCCTACATACCAGCACAAGACTTTTCAGTGTGCTTTGTCCTCACTCACACACTTCCTGAGAAACTTCTCAGGAGGTCACCCATCCCAAGATTGCTCCAAGTCAAGCACGCTTAACTGTGGAGTTCTTATGTTATGGACTACCGAAAAGTAGATGCATCTTGTTGGTATAGGTGGTACCTATTAAATCCATTTTAAGTTATCCTCAACTGTACAGTCACATACCTGCACAGCCTTTGGATCCCTCTCGTTCGGATGTGTATTCGATTCATTCATGTACTCCTCCCGCTGGAAGCCTGCCAGGAGCTGCTCCTTGTCCGTGCCTCACTGCACCGGCGATCACTCCCTGCCCTCGTCAGCTCCCGGGATGTTACAGGAGATGTAATTGAAAGTGCAGAACCGATTAGTCTAAAGGATTTTGTTTCAGAAATCAAGAGCTCTATTGGGCTCAAGTGAGATTCTTGTACTTTTTTTTAATATATGTGTATTATAAAATTTTACGAAGCCAATTTTAAATAGAATGAAGGGTCTCTTCAAGTCTAAGCCTTGCACTCCTACAGATGTAGTGCGCCAGACCAGAGATCTTCTGCACTTCGCCTCAAAACCCGCAAAAGCAAATGTGAGGAGAAGGTTCATCTCATTTCATTATGTTTAGATCTCAAATTTTATCTTCGTAGTCTGATCTCAACTAACTCTCTGCAATTGTGCTTGCTCATTGATAAATAAATAAAAAATAAAGCTCTTTATTGGATTCCCAATGCTTAATAATATCATTACATCACCGTTGAGCGAGACCTTAGAGCCTTGATTGGTAAATTAGAATAACCACTGCACTGTTGATTATGTTCTTTAACTTGAAAATTGCTACTATGTCTTATTAGTTCAGTTTAAAGCATAATATGATTAATCAGTGTAGTAGGTGGTGATTTGTTTTACATATTTCAATTGTTGGTGGTTAATGCTCACATTTTAATATTCCAATTTTTGTTCATTTGTTTGGCTTTGCAAGGCGGAGCTTAGTGGTAAATATAATTGAGCTTGACATGCCATCATTAGGCATTATACGAGCAGTGGATTTGTTAATCAATTAGCATTCAAGTCCATTGATTTTAGTTTTAATATATTAATACTATAGCACTTTAAAAAATTTACGATAAGGGTAAAATATATCTTTAATTCTTTATGTATAATTTCTTTGTTACATGAATCTTTAATGAACCAGTTTGTTTATGAGAAGTTCTTGGCTAAAGACAGACATTGCCTTGTCAAATAAAATTCGGCAAACTTTTTAAATTTGTGCTTGTTTATGCTTAGTGCAGTGGATAAATATTTAGTAATTCTCAGTTTCTATTAGATTTTCATGTTATGTGTGACCTTTTATTTGTCCTCAAAAGCTACGGTTTGTAATAGTTGATCTTGTATTAATGTCCCTCTTCCTGATTGATAGTATCATATTTGTTCAATTTTGACTAATTTTATAGAAAGGTATTGATGAAAATTGGGCTGCTACATTAGAACATATTCCTGAAGCTTTTGCTAGAGTGGTATGTATGATTTTTTAACCATTGTATTCAATGTTAGTAGCTTTGTTGTTTTTCATAATTTCATAATGATGTCCAAGTTCTTGTGGAAAGTTTCAGGTCATGTTGTATGTTGATATGGAGGTTAATGGTGTCCTATTGAAGGTAAGTGGTTTGTCACAATAAGTGCATTCTTTTTCAAGTTTAGGTTCTGAGTATAGAGAATATAACTTGTTTTCTTTTAGCTCTGCTGCTTCCAAGTATGACTGGTTATGAAATGGAATATGCATGAATTCAATTCTCACATTGTTTCAGGAATTTGTGGATAGTGGAGCTCAGTCTACCATTATATAAAAAAGTTATGCTGAATGTTTTGGGTATGATAAATTTGTTTGACTGAAATTTTCTTCCAAGACATCTATAATATAACGATTAAATTTATTAGGTGGCTCATTTGCTTGGATATGAATTTACTCATACATTACTAGATAGATATGTTGTTAGGAAGTAAAATGCATCTTAATAGCTTATGTATCAATGTTATGCCTTATGTAAATTATACATATTTGAATTAGATGAGTATTTTCCACTGATATTCATAGGTATACTACACAATGTTTTGTTTTTTGTCCTTAAAGCACTTTAGATATTTGCAAGGACTAAAAAGAAAATAATTTTGAAAGGACTAAAAAGATATTTAAGCCATGAAAATTAAAAGAGTGCAGGAATGTAAGGAATATTATATATAATCATATATTTGTCTAGACAATGCATACATAAGAGCCTGAAGTATGATTTTGGAGTTTGATGTTTGTTAAGCTTGTGAATTATGCCAAACAAATTTGGCAATAGGTGCACGATAAGTGCATGAATGACTTTGGGGAAGACTAGTGTTGCTTATGTATAGCAGAGAGAAATTAAAGATTTTTTGTGAGCCTTATGGTTTTATGCATTTTCAGTCTTAACAGATGGGTACCTTTTCTTCTACAGAGCTTGGTCATCATATTTTCTTATCTGAAATTTTGAGTTCCTATTAAATTGCTTCCTTTTTAAGTTTCATCTCCAAATTATTGTTAGTTTGTGAGCCTTAAGGGTCTTGTCACTCTCTCTATCGTGATTGGTTTTTGAATGAATGATGTGTTCTTATTCTCATGTATTTCTAGATATTCATGTATCATAAGTTACCTGATTAACTATATGAAATTTTTTGTAACTGTCATGTTATCTTCCAAATTGTTGAGACTTTTAGATCAGCGTTACAGAGGAATTGCTCATGGAGTTGGCCAGTCAGAAATATTGGGTCGTAGACATGTAGCTCCAATCAAGGTATTGTTTGAATTGATCTTTTGGATAATATGTGTTGTTGAAGTTGTGATTATCTTATTGATTGCGTATTGGTAGATAATGATAATATGTTTACTCTTGTTTATGTGGATATCTAATTGGTGATCAATTATATTTGGGTGTTGTATCTTTTCATTTAACACTATGAAGCAAAAGTAACTGAAATATAAAACCATTGCTTGGTATAACATGCTTATTCACATTGTATTGATATATTACTGAGAAGGATCTTTGTTGTTTGTGATTTAAATTTAAAAAATTGTAGTTCCCACCCTTTACCTTCCTTTACTATACGACTGTCTTGTGTCATTCTTTTTAATATTTTTTTCATAAGCAAATGTCCATTTCTTCTGATTTTCTTTTGTGCTAGTGTATACAAGAGGTCACTTGTGTAAATTATTGTTTTGATGACATCTCTCCTTAGTCTTCATATGTCACCAATACAAAAATGTTTTGAGTCCCTTTTATGAATGAATCATTCCAATTCCAATTTAATACATTTATATTGATTTATTTTAATTTGCATTGAAACGATAACCATACTCTTACAATATATTTTGTCCATTTTATTTTTTCACTCCAACTTCTATTTTGTGTATGTATTTTCCTTTAGATTGGGAGTATATTTTATCTTGCTCATTCTTGGTGCTGGATTCTCCCAATATGGAGTTTCTCTTTGGACAAGATATGCTCCGAAAGCACTAGGTACCATCCTCAGTTGAACTCTTTGATATCATTGCTTTAAGTGTTTACTCTGAGCTACTATTCTTATAGATGTGGCTCTTGTTTGCAGTGTGTAATTGATTTGAAAGAAAATGTTTTGCGATTATCATTTTCATTTTCCTTTTTCCATATGGGTAAATTGGCCATTACTTTTGATTGTTACTTAGTGATAATGTGAACTGAAAATAAGAAATGGAAGTAGTTGAAAGTAAGTCATATTTCCCTGGATATGATTGTTGACTATAGATTGTGACTTGGTGATAATATGTGAACTGAAAACATTGTTATGGTCCGTTAAAAGTTCAATTCTGCAATTATTATTGCCGAGTGCCTATGACAAATGCACTCACTTTAAAAGGAATAAAGTAAAATGTGTAAACAATGATATATAGTCAGAAGTGCTTTTGGGGCTTCTTTACAAGCTTAAAAACTCACCTCCTAATATATGTTTATGAACTACATATCCTTTTATATTTAGAAGATAAAAATTAATATATTTAGAATATGCATGTCATAATATTTGCATGTAATATAATTCATAAGGCATATAAGGAAATATTGTCTTATTCATTCAGATGCTTCGGGAATCTTTTTCATATAGAGAATAAAGTTTTCCCTTTTTAATAAATGTAATAAATGCTTTTTTTATAAAAAAAAATGAAGCACTGCATTTATTTTAGTCCATTAGAGAAAATATTTTTTTTCTAATTATAATTTTTATTGCAGAAGGGGCAGGTGAGAGAATAAGTTTTTGTTAAAAAATTTAATCATTAAATTATAATTAAAATAATCCTAAAACAAATAACTTAAAGTGAGTATTAATTTTTCTATCTAATAATTATAGCTAATTGGGCACATTTGTTGGACATTGGTACTGTTACCATTAGTTATAATTTACCTTAAATATAAAGAATGGTACATTTAGCAATATTAATTGACATATCTAGTGTCTCTTTTTAAAAATTATTGCATGAATTTTTAATTTTTTTTGCATAATTTATGGAATAAGATTATCTTATATAGCTTTGTTGTGTACTCAATTATGTACAATATAATAATTGACATGTTGAAAATTTTGAATATTTTTTAAAAAGATATTCTAAGACGGTATTCTAGAAAATCGTCTTAGAAAGTAGACTTCTAAGATGATTTTTGCTAAAAAAAATCGTCTTAGAATCCTTCATTTTTTAATTTAAAAAAAGACATTCTAAGATGTTTGTCTAGAAAACCGTCTTAGAAAATAGACTTCTAAGGCGACTTTTATGAAAAAATCGTCTTAGAATCGTCAATTTTTTTTATATAAAAAAAGACATTCTAAGACGGTTATCTAGAAAACCGTCTTAGAAAGTAGACTTCTAAGACAATTTTTCAAAGAATCGTCTTAGAATGCTTTAAAAATTTCAAGGACGAATTCTAAGATAATTATAGGCAAGAATCATCTTAGAATATGCTTCAATTTTTTTTACAACATTCTAAAACGTTTCTTAGCCTTTAACCGTCTTAGAATGCTGTAAAAAAATCAAGGACGAATTCTAAGACGGTTATAGGCTATGACTGTCTTAGAATGGAACATTCAAAGGAGGTTATAGCTTATAACCGTCTTAGAATGCTGTAAAATAATTTAAGGACGAATTCTAAGACAACCATGAGCTAAGAACCGTCTTAAAATGAGACATTATTCTACACGAGTAAAGGAACATTATTCTACATCGGTTATTGACATACCTGATACTGAAAGTTTCGCTTACTACATCAATTTTGGTAATAACTGATGTAGGATATAGCATTTTTATAATAAAAAATTTGCATTCTTTTTTTGTATTCATTGTGTCATATTTTACAATTGTAATTGTGTACCTTTTTTTGTTATACAATGTAACCAATATGCTATCAATTTTAACTTTAAAGATATGATCAAGACATAAAAGTTATAATCAATAAAATTATAAAATAAAAGCTTACAAGACACACAAAAATTTAATGTGAAAATCCCTCAAAACAAGGGTAAGAATCACAAGTCGTTAAGACCAAACAAATAACATCACTATTATCAATAAATAATACAAGATAGTCTCCAAGTGAACAAACAATGCATGCAAATTATCAAATTAATGCAAGCACAAATATTATAAAATGACAAAGATTTAGCAACATTAAAAAGAAAAAGACAAAACATAGCATGTACTGTGAGCGGGTGATTTCCCTCTCCAAACCTCTTATTCAAGTGACGGTACAAGCAATTGATTTCACCCATGATCTTTTCATCTACCATGTTTGACAAAGCAAAATAATGAATGTTAACTTAGAAATTATCCGTCAAAACTATTCATAAGAAGCGGAAAGAGAAACAACATACTTGCCCAATGCAAGATTGAAATCAAATGGCAACAAAGTGATGTTGTAAGAGGGTTTCATCTATCTTCATAACTCTTCACAGGAGAAGGTGGATCAAATTACTAAGAGAATGAATGAACTTATCATGTAAAAGGTGAAAATAAGCATGGTGTTAAACGATATGCACTAGAAAAAATTTACTAAGGAATTAAGTTTCTCTTTAGCAATTTTTTTTTGCTGCATATAATTCATGGTTTGCTTATTTTAACCTTGTCAATGATGAGCTTATTAAAAAGATTATATCAAACTTCAAAAGCTGAGAAGACCTCTGAGCATAGATGAAAATAACATTGTAACGCATGGAAGGCCTTAAAAGACACAACACCTAAAAAGAAATTTTAGCTATAAAAGTTTCCAAAATCATTTTTTTTTTGCTTATCATGCTTAACATGTTCAAAGTGTGCCATTTAACCAACACAAATTGGCCTTGGTATAAGTGTCAAGGATGGTGTGAATGGAATCAAAGATAACAACTCATTAATGTACACAAATTGGTGTTAGTGATAATTAAAGATAGGAAAGAAGCAACCACTTAGTTAAAGGGTAAACATCCATACAACTTTTCAATTCACCAACATCATTTCTATCACTTAATAAAATACCAATCTTGAATCCATTTACATATCTCTTAACAACTATAGCAAGACCAACTCGTGATATCTAAATGGCATGCAATGAACACTAAAAAATTGTTTTTGGACTCTTATAGAGCTACAATTGGATTTTTAGGTGTTGTATGTCGTTTAAGGCTTTCCTTGCATTATAATGTTATTTTCAAGTATCCTGATAACTCTTCTTAGATTTCTGAAGCTTGATCTAGTTTATTGAATGAGCTTATCATTGACAAGGTGAAATAAGCATGCC
Source organism: Glycine tomentella (assembly GCA_007407185.1). NCBI lineage: Eukaryota > Viridiplantae > Streptophyta > Magnoliopsida > Fabales > Fabaceae > Glycine > Glycine tomentella. The sequence goes on from PYAF01003195.1 coordinate 343,474, forward strand.
ATATATGATATGCGGCAAAAAAAAATTACTGAAGAAAAACTTAGTCATTTCTCCTCAGCAAATTTCTCCTGTTGCATGTTATTAATTAGCACCCTACTTATTTCCACCTAGTACATGATAAGTTCATTCTCTTTTTAATCATAATCCTCACAGGCAGAACAAAAAAAAAATACTTCACCATACCAAACAACTAATTAATGTAACTCCAATTGAAACATATACACTGCACAATAATCACAAGATAAATAAATACCATATAATAAAACACAAAATTGAGTCAAATCATATAACCAAACATAAGATTGAATCACACACATATAATGAAACATGAAATTTACTCTTGGATCTTGTAACCTAACCCTCAACTTCAATAAAGCGAGCGCTTATAGAAATCTCACAATTGTAAAGAATTTGTTTAAAACCACTATTGATGTCAGAGCACAAAAATGGCGGCCGTTGCAAATTTTTACCTACAGCAACACCCAAACATGTGAGACAAGGGTTTGTGAAGAAAGAATGAAAAACGTAAGCATGACCAATGGCAAAAGCGATTTTAAGGACATCATACTTAACTTTAGCAAGGGCTAAGATTTGTCGTCGTTGTCAATGTTTGTTGTCATTATGAATAGTTGGTGAGGGTTTAGGTTCATAAAGGCAGTAGTTTTAAGGGTTTGGGTTAATAAGAGTAGGGATGGTGGGTTTAGGTTTGTGGTGGGGGGAATAGGTCATGATGACAGTAAAGCTATGTTAGGGAGTTTGAGTTTGTGGTAGCAGCGAGATCGTGGTGGGGGTTTGGGTTGGTAAGGGCGGCGATGGAGGTGATGTCAATTCACTTATTTTTTATGTTGTTTGATGTTGAAAATTATGTTATTTATCTAATGACATGATGACTATTCTCGTGAGAGCATATGGACACATCAAGACTTTCAAAGATGTGTAGCATTGAGCTCCTCTATACCATCAATGGGAGTGGCAGAGGTTGATGGACTTTAGACCAAGAGGTGAGCCAAGTTCATTTTGACGGTCATTTGGTGAAGATGTACTTACCCTAAGGCATTATAGTATCCTTGAAGCTAGTTACAGTACATGTTTTGTATGATGGGTTTGTAGGAACCCTACATGTTGGTCCCCTCGTTCACCCTCTGCCTACCTAACATATAGGGAATGCGAGGGCTTATTGTACAATGTTTTGTGCTAAGACTCATGGTTTGCATGTTGATCCCCTCATTAAACCCTTGCCTACTCAACGTGTGGGGAATGTGAGGGTTTATCATATGATATTCCATGTGAGACTCATCCTAAGAACTGACAATTTTTTCTGAGTAATCTTTTGCTGTTGCTTGTCATTTATTGTCCTGCATTCTTCCACTTTGTTCATGATAATCTCATTGAAGAAAATTGATAAATCTTCAGAAGCCTAGAAAGAGTTAGGAGGAACCATTAAAACAACCTTGTAACATGAGAAAAAGGCATAAATGATAAGTAACACATAAAAACAATTTTAGCTCTAAAGGGTCCAAAAACAATTTTATTACCTGTCATATTTTGCATGTTTACAATGTGTCATTTAGCCATCATAAGTCAACCTTTATTTGATTGTTAAGTAGAATGATAATGAATTCAAGATTGTGAACTTATTTAAGTGATAGAAATGATGTTACTAATCATGAAGGTGATATGCATGTCAACACTTTGACCAAGCATCTTCATGTAAATTAACTTTAATTGGTCAATAACATTATTTTTTATAACTTGATAAATTCACAAATCTTCATGTTAACTCTTATTGATTTTAATCTTGCCAATTTATGTATTGTTGTTGGGGAATTGTTAAGAAACAAAGATATGACTCTAATTTTATAACATCGAATTTTTGAGGAATGCTATTTTTTTTCTACAAATTAAACTTTATATTAAAAAGTGAAAGAAGTATTGGACACAAAATACAAAAAGCAAGGATCATCCAATACACCAAAAAATGATTATGCAAATATCAAATCCTAGGACTAAACAAGATTCTACCCCCGAGGAATGTTATTTCTACCTCTAGTATATTAATGTTTGATATGTTTCGCGAGATATGAAAAGAAAAAGGTTCAAGAATGGAATCAATTGCTTGCCTTCGATCGCGGTTTAGAGAATTGGAGAGGGAGAACACATATTTGCAATACAAGTTATTTTTTTTTTCCTTTTTTGTGTAGTATGTTTGTCATTTTATAAGCTTTGTGTTTGATTTGATCATTATATGCATTATTTGTGCATGTGAAGACTCTCTTGTATTACTTATTAATAATAGTGGAATTGGAATTGCTTTTTTGGTCTAGATGACCTGTGGTTTTTACCCTTGCTTTGAGGGGTTTTTCATGTTAAAATTCTATTTCTTTTTCTGAACTTTTGTTTTATAATTTTATTGATTATAACTTTTAACTTGAAATTTATGTACATATATGAACCTAAAACTGACAACATATAGGTTACCCCATAGTGTATAAAAAAATATATAATTGCAGATATAAAATTTGGGATGAATACAAAGCAGAATCCCAAGTTAAAAAAAATACATTATACATTTGTTTAGGCTTTAACTAATGTAGGACATCACATTCTACATTGATTAATAACGAAATCATTGTAGGAATCTACACTTTTAACATCAATTATGGTAATAGCCGATGTAGGAAGTATCTCAACTCACGTAGAATGTCACACATCCTACATTAGGTAAAAAATAATGTTTTTATAACCGGACCGACCAGTCAAATCATGAACTGGGGATTGGACCGAGTCGAGTTCATGTTCAGATCCCCTGTGCTTCCAGCCCACTTCCGCTAGTACGACTTGGCCAGGTTGTGGTCGACCCGTCGACCTGCCGACCCTCTAGCCCAAATTGGGTCAACATTTTTTTTCATTGAGCGAAAAGACGTCATTTCACTTCACTAAGGCTTTTAGGTTTTCTTCATCGCGTAGCAGTCTCGGACTCTCATCTTCATCGCACGACAGACCAGCTTCATTGCGCCGTTTTGAGGTCCTTCAGCAACGTTACACTCTCCACTCCAACCGTCCAGTGTTTCACTTCGTCGCTCTATCACTTCGTCCAAGCTTCGTCGCGCCATCGTGCCTCCCGTCTTCAGCCTTCGTTTTCTGTCCAAGCCTCCAAGGTTAGACTCGTCGTGACCCCTGTTGTATCAAGCTAGAATATCAAGCTATTGTTTTTCAACTACTATGTAAGAAGATTAAAAGAAAGATACCATTGGAGGATTTTAAATGATTTTTGTGAGGACTGAGGAGGCTTCAATTTAATTTTATTTTTTATGTCTGTGAGGATTGCACATACACGCTTATGCCATCCACAAATAAAATTAGTAAGTATATTGGTTGTTGCCTTTTGAAGTAGACTTGTGAACCACAATTATAATTTCTTTTGAGTGTTGACAATAGGAGAGTTGCGCATCCATATACTGGCTTGTATTTTTAATTTTATGATTAATTAAATAATAATACTGAACCTAAAACTTTAAGAATTGGTTAGCAATAGAAATAGTAGTGCTTAGTTTCCAGTTTGAGCAATTTGTTGATCTGTGTAGTTCATTCAGCCAAGGACTTAGTTGGTCTGTGTCTGTGTAGTTCATTCAGGCAAGGACTGTTTGAGCAATTTGTTTACAATTATTACTAAGAATTTGTCGAGGGTTTCCAGTTTCCACACTGATGCAATCATGATTTGCTTGCTTTAACTATTTTGAGTGTGTATGTGACATAAATATTGATTGCCTTGTGGGACTGTTTTCACTTTTCAGTATTCACTTCATAATTATATAGTTGCTTTTACCATAAAAATGATGAGTTGATTGATTGAAATAAAATTAAGGCTTAAATAGATGGAAAGACTGAATTTATTAAGTGTTTAATTGTATCATAGATGACATCTGGTGGTGAAATACCAACATCCCAATAAGCATCTACTCAAAATTCAAGGCCTAATATTAGAGTAAAGACTGACATAGCTTGGGCACATCGTAAGCTCATTTAAAAGGGTGACAAGAATGCTATGATGTGTATTTACTGTGATAAAATTGTTAGGGGAGGTGGAATTAATAGATTAAAGAGTCACTTGACTGGTGAAAAGGGTCAAGTTTCTTTGTGCAATAAGGTTCCGATCGATGTTCGTTATCTAATGAAATAGAATATTAAAGACAATAGGCAAGAATAAGAAGAGAAGAATTGATGAAGAACATGAGTTTTATTCACCAGTGAATAAGGTGGTGAAATGCCAACAGAAATGGAACAACAAAGTGAACAGACACCAAGGACAACTGATAAAGTGAAGACAAGTGGTTGTATTGGGAATTATTTTCAACGTAGAACCACTCCTGGATCTCAACCTACCTTGAAAAGTGTGTTGCAAAATAAACAAGTGATACGAAGGTGTGACCTTGTTATTGATAAATGGTTCATTGATGCATTTATTCCATTTAATGCATCTAATTTAGCATATTGTCAGCCTATGATTGATGCTCTATGTAGCATGAGTCTAGGATACAAGGCTCCAAGTATGCATTGTCTTCATGGTGATTTGTTAAATAGTTGGGTTGATGATGTGCATAAACTTGTGGATGATTATCATTCTATTTGGAAAAAAAATTGGTTGTACTCTTATGGCAGATGGGTGGACTGATAGGAAAAGGAAAACTCTTATCAATTTTTTGGTTTATTGTCCTAAAGGAACTATTTTTCTGAAATCTGTTGATGTCTCTTATGCTTCTAAATCTGTTGATTTATTGTTTAAGCTTTTCAAGGATGTCGTGTTACGTATTGGTCCTGAAAATGTAGTTCACATAGTAACTGACAATGCTGCCAATTATGTTGATGCTGGTAGGTTATTGGAAAAAGAGTTTCCTAAACTGTTTTGGTCTCCTTGTGCAGCACATTGCATCAATTTGATGTTGCAAGATATGGGAAAATTGGAGGAAGTTTGTGAGGCTGCGTCACATGCCTCAAAAATTACTAAATATATTTATAATCATTGCTTTGCTTTGATTTTGATGAGAAAGCATACAGGTGGAAGGGAAATACTTCATCCCACTCCTACACGCTTTGCCACTAATGTCATTGCTTTGCAGAGTATTTTGGCTCAAAAAGATGCATTAAGAGTCATGGTAACTTCTAAAGAATGGACAACTTCAACTTATGCCAAAGAAGCCAAGGCAAAACAATTTGTGGAACAAGTCTTAAACTCTGGGTTTTGGAGTAAATGTGTTAATGTAGTGAAACTGACTGAACCACTTGTACGTGCATTGCATATGGTTGATAATGAAGATAAACCAGCTATGAGTTTTCTTTACCGGGCCATGTATAAAGCTAGAGAAGAGATGATAAAGAGGTTTCAAAGAAATAAAACAAAAGTGGAGCCTTACTTGAAAATCTTAGATCATCGTTGGGATTCACAACTCCACAAAAATCTCCATGCCACGAGTTATTGGTTAAATCCTGCTTATCGGTTTAATGAGAAAGAATTTGAACAACACATGACTACAACAACTGGTCTGTTGGATGTCATTGAAAGGTATGCTCATGGAGATAGTCAGTTGTGAACTAAGCTAACTAGTTAGAAGAGAATTTACAGTAATGTTGAGCTAGATTTTGGAAGATAAGTTGCTTTGGATGAACGAAATACAATTATGCTAGATAATTTTCATAACTTGTAAATTGTAATCCTTTTGAATATTTATTTGTTATTTGTCACTTTATTTGCTATTAATTTATTTTATGACATGCAATATTTTAGATCAATGATGGGCATCTTATGGATGTGGGGTACCATATTTGCAAAAGATGGCTATTCGTATTTTAAGCTAAACTTGCATTGCTTGAGGCTGTGAGCGAAATTGGAGTGTATTTGAGCATATTCATTCAAAAAAAAATATGTTGGAGCATCAGAAACTTAATGATTTAGTCTATGTTTGTTACAACTTGAGATTGCAAAATAGGTATTATTATATTTTTATTCTTTTTCATTGTTTATCTTTCTATATTACATATGGTTACATTTTTGTACATGTGCTTAGGAAAAAGAGACAACAAAGCTATGATCCTATCAATTTGGAAACACTTGATGACCATGTTGATTGGGTAATGGAGGATTCACCATCATTCTTAACCAATAAGGAGGTGGATGCATTATGCAAAGACCTTGCAAATATGACCATTCAACCACTTTCAAATGATATTAGTATATTTTAATCATATTTTTATTTTAAATTTGTTTCATACTTGTTATTAGTAATTTACTACTTTCTATCTAATTTTTTTGTCATAGGTCCTTTAAATTTGGATGATGATGTTAATGAAGCACCAGACAATTCCATGAAAAACATGAATTTAAATGAAAGTAATGTGATCATGAAGTTATAATGGGAGATTTTTCTGAGTTTTTTTAATGAAGAAGAAGTTCCTGAAAATGACAATGACTTACTTTATGTCCCTTGGCTTTAGAAAACACTTGAACTTGTTTAGGAACATATGTTGAACTTAAACTCATTTAGAATTAGCTATTTATTTATGTTTGTGATCTTTGTTATTTGTTTGTTTGAACTTAGATAATAATGTTTTTTTAACATTTTGGTATCTGATAAACTATGTTATGGAATTATATTAATTTGTGATGTTTTTTGTAAATATTTTAAGACAAGTATAAAATTTTATATTTTTATTACAAATCGGATCATACGAGTCAATGACTGAGTCATTGGTTTGACCAATGATCCAGTGTCCTGACTACTCAGTCACTGGATTGATTTTTAAAACATTGATAAAAAGAGAACCAATGTTTAATGTACAAATTTCTACATCAATTTCAATTTCAAACTGATGATGTTGAATATACTTACATTTTAACATTGTGTTAAACAACACCAACTCCAAAACAAATGTAATTCCAGAATCGATGTAAAATGGCTTTATTGTAATAGTGCAAGTCTTTCTTTTTCAGGCTAATGAATACATCTACTTGAAAAATAAATAAGTATCTCATTAATAGATTTTACCGTAAACTAATGATACAAAAAGAAATTAACAATAGTATACCTGAAATAAGTCAAGGTTTTTTATATATAGAATAAAAAACAGTTATTTATTTCTTTTATAAAGGATCAAATTGAAAAATTTAAGTATTTACTTTTTTAAAATTTATTTATAAATTATCTATTTATTCTTATATTATAAACTAAATAAAGTGCATAACTTAGAGAGTGATTCTCTTACTCTCATCATTATCTCGATTAGAAATTTTCAATAACATTATTTTTCTCTTCTTTTTATATCATAATTTAAATTATTTACTACAAAATAAAAATATAATTCATATATCCAAAAATATTTATTTAATACAAATTATAACCATATAAAATAAATATTTATTTTTTAAAATACAGAAATTAAAAAAAC
>PYAF01003195.1:364645-384316 GCA_007407185.1 Glycine tomentella
CATAAAAAAGATAATTTTTTATTTATAGAAATTTGAACTCAAATAAGCACGAGGGAGTTTATAACTCAAGTACATTGCTTAATAACGGAGCTAGATATATTTAATAAAAAAATGCTAATTTGTGAATACTTAAATAATCAAAATATCTAATTAATACTTTTCATTTTTTTTATCTCTCTTCTATCATATCATATCATCAATCTAAACACTTATTGTGTAAAAAAAATCATCCATTAATTTTCATGTTCCATAATAAGTGTCATATCAAATAAAATTAGTCTCACTTAAATATCATTTTATTTTTTAATATAATATAATAATTATTCCTATTTACATCTCTAACAATAATTTTAAATATTGTTTTAAAATGTTGTTTGCGTAAATAATGATTAAGTTTCTAATCAAAAATTAATTTCATAACTGACCTACAGGACCAAAGTTTGTGAAAATAATTTGGAATCCCATCAACAAGATCCATGCCCTAATTACCATGGTTAAAAAATTATATTTTGCATTGTTTCAAGAAAAAGATTAATTCCATTAAAAATGAACTAGTGGAGTGACAATTGGTTTTTTCTATTATTAATGGGCAATAAAAGCTATAAATGAAATTAATGATGATAGATAAATAAAATTAAGAAAAATTATAAAAGTTAATAACAAAATAATTTTTTGAAAAATTACTGTAACTCTTTCTTTCATTAACTAGTTTATTTTTATAAAAAAAAGAGACTATATAAAGAAATTTGGGAAGAAACTTATTGCAATAGGAAGCATATTAATTTCTTATTTTCCAGCCATCCTACTAGAGTCTAGAAGTCTAGATTTTCAAGAAGTTTCCACGATTTTTTTTTATTTTTTCAATTGAAAAAAATCTAGTAAGTGGTGTATAGAGAATGGGTGTGACATAGACATTGGTGTTGCTGTTACCTGAACTAATCATACAAGAATTAAATAGGAGAGGAAAAGAGTGGTGGGTCCAGGGAAAAGCTGAGAAGCAATGATAGCCGTTGATTATGGTGATGAAAAGGGGAATGGAGAAAAGTGAAACATGTTGCGGAAGTCTATAAAGGTTGAAAGCGTATGAAAGGGAGACACGTATAGCGCAAAAGTAGGGTGTCCGATGTTGTTGTCTCTCGTTGGAAAATATTTATTCATTATTATTATTCCGTTGATTAATTTAAAATTATCTGACTTTTCATATTTTGGTAGAATAAATCAGTACTCAACCAAATTAAGCGAAATATACATTACTAAATCCGCGTTCTACTGGCATTTTAAATTTTCATTTTCATTATGGTATAAAGTTCTATATGGCTAAATTTCTTCTTGTAAGAGATTTCAACTACAGAGACGATAGAGAATCTGCCCTTAAAAATAGGAGTGATAAAAATAATGTTGATTATTTGGTAGCATATAAAAAGAGTGAAAATAAGACGAGATTTATTAATATTTTTTAATCTATTTTTTTTACTTATTTTTATTAATTCATTTATTTTTTTCTTATATTTTTTATTTCTCTTCGATAAGATGAATTAGGATTAGACATGGACAAAAATGACTTATGATTTGTCATTTTAATAATGAGAAGGGAACACAAGTTAGATAAAAATGGGTTAGGATTTGATGTAAAATTATTTTCTTCTTTTTTATTTTTTCTTAATTACCGATAAATTAAACATACAATCTCAATTAATTGAAATTTAATCATTTTTAAAATTGTCAGGTTATTTAATAAACGATCAAATAACACACTTTGACAATCAATATCTCTCAACTAATAATTAGATCAAATTTATGATTTTTTTAAACTAAGGAGATCAAAGTTTGAATAAGAAACTAGGGGACCAAAATTGCGATTTTGCTAAAATAAGAGGACTAAATTAAAGTTTAGCCTAAAAAAATGGTACATAAAAATCAAAATTATTTTATAAAAAAGGTTGCCGAGAGTTTCATTTTAAAAGAATAAAATATATTCATGAAATTTGAATTTATAAAATTTTATTATATACCTTAGAATTCTTCCATTTGAGTTGTATTATAAAAATATTTAGGATTTATTTATTTTGAGAAAATAGTTTATTTTATTAATAGTTATAAGAAAATCATATTATTTTAAGAGTTTAATGATTTTGTACTGATAATATAAATTAATTTTATATTATTATTTAATTATAAATTATTATTGATATGATTTTTAAAATAATTAACATAAAAATCAACAAATATAAATTAGGATTAAATTAAAATATATATATATATATATATAACTTATTTTCTCTTATTTTAAATATTCGTATATAAAATAATATATCTACTATATGCTTTTTATGTAAATAGTCAAATTAACTAGAAGCACTATCTAAAGGTATATTATCAAACACATAAATCAATTATAACATAATATATGTTTGATTAATTGTTGGTTGGCCTAATAGATCATAAGTGTATCTTTTAAGTTTATTTGTTGGATTAGTCTAGAAACATAGACTATTGCATGTTAAACGGAACCCAAATATGCTAATAATTGTAAATTAAATTTAACCCATTGTCTCAAATTCAAATTTTAAGCAAGGTTTTAAAATCTGGACCAATCCGGCTGGTTTGATCGTCGAATCACAATCGGTGGTTAGACTGAGTAGAGTCATAAATTCGATCGGTTATGTATTTGACCCGACCGGATTCGTGATCGAACCGATGAGTCGTTGACTTGGACTGGGTCACTTTTTTTTCATTTTAGTTTTTTTCATTTTTTAATTTTAATTTTTTTTTCATTTTGGTTTTTTTAGTTTATTTTTTGTGATTTTGAGTTTAAATTAATCTTTTCATTCATTGTTGATTTTTTCTGTTTGCTGCAATTGCATTTTTTGTTGAGTTAAATTGATTTAGAAGTGACCATAATTGTGATTGAGTTGCTTGTGAAATTGTGATCCCGAATCATTTTTTAAAACGGTGATTTGAAATGTTTGGTTGATTTTTTATATTTTATAATCTACATTGATGTGATATGGTTATGTTTTATTTTAGTGTAAATATTGATATATACTTTCATTGATACTTTTTGATGTTAAATGCTAGAGATAATATTCATTTTTTAACTTGTGTTCCTTATATTTTATTTGTGTTTTTAAGATTTTTGAATTTTAATGTATAAAAAGAAAGATTTTAAGATAGATATAAAATTTTATATTTTTTATCACTGAGCGAGTGATGCGGGTTAATCAATAATCAGGGGCGGATCCAGAAAATAAATCAAGAAGGGGCACTCATCATGTCCCTGGAAAGCCAAACCTTGTCGTATGAGATATCGAACACATCGAATAAAACCATTCAGACGAATACGATAATCTTGTTTGACTTTGTCAGAAATGTTAGACACAACAATGTCAATATGTTGATTTTGATTCATCAAATCTTTGGCAGCACTAAAGCACAACTTATGAATGCTTCCAACTTTCCCAATATGTTTATGAAGCCGTTGTTTGTCTTTCCAATTGCTAAATCCTTCTCCCGCAAATGAATCATGACCACCCCTTCCATCACCATGCTCACAATTAAATAGATAACAATGTAAACAAAATACAACATCTTTCGATTCACTATACTCCAACCAAGTGTCAAACTCATTGTACCATTGAGGATTAAACCTACGCATCTTACCCCCAATTAAGGATTGAGGAAAGTTGTCAAGTTTTGGTTGACAAGGATCATTCGTTAGATAAATTCTTCGAATCATTTCCCTTTCTTGACCACTCTTCGCAATACTCATAATAGGAAGTCTTTTACCCAGATCAGGAACATACAAATCATTTTCCTTTCTTGAACACTCATTTTGTTTATCTTGAACTAAATCAATAGGTGAAGATTCAGATCGAGAACGTTTAACACTACTAGTACTACCACTTGACTTTGTAAAAAAAGAGCCTAAATACCTTTCCATCCTAAAAAAATGCAAATGGAAAATAACAAAAACGAATCAATATATACCCAAAAAACAATGGTCAAACAATGCTGAAATAAAATAATTAAACAAGCTGTAAAATTAATTAGAGACATACTACTCTCATTATCTCTTTTAATAATATTAAAATAAATTCCATTGCAAAAAGTATAAGAAAAAGTGACGTTCTCATGTTTTCATTATCCTTTTGATAATATTGAAATAACTTCCATCGCAAAAGTAAAGAATTGAAGATAAAAAATTTAACTAAGCCATTAATTTAACAACATATTTTGTGAGACTACATATTTTCTAAAATGACAATCCCTAGTCAAGTCAATATTGTAAACAACTAGTAACTATTTTAATTCAAATCTGTATAATAACCAGTGTTGTTAAAACGCCGTTTCAAACGGTTAAAACGGTCGATTCTACTTTTTTGCACTTCAAAATCGTGTCAAAACGCACCTTGAAACGGTTTTTGAGGCAAACAGTTTGAAACGACGAGTTAACTCGGTAAACTCGATTGACTCGGTGAGTTTACTGAGTTGACTTGTTTTTTTTTAAAAAAAAAAATTAAATACCGACGCTGCTCCTCCGCCGCGTTGTTGCTGCTCCTCTATCGTCGCCGTCGCTGCTCTTCCGCCATCGCTGTCGCTGCTCCTCCGCCATGTTGCTCCTCCACCGCCGCTTGTTGTAGTTCTTTCTTAGTGAGTTTCCAACTGATTGAAGAAGATGATGAGGTTGATGTGAAGAATAAGGTGGTGGTAGTGGTGAACATGTTGCAGAGACGCATATTTATGAAAGAAAGGGTGAGACGTGGGGGTGGTGATGGTGCTACGAGAGAGAGAGTTCTAGGAGACATGGATAAGAACAAAGCCAGTACCCACCGACGGCTGATGGAATGAGTTCTTTCATATGCTTTGCTTCTCCGTATCAATATAGGCTAGGTTTTCCTGTTTTCCTTATTTGGGCCTCATTTGCTTTTTGTACCCACCTTTTTTCCTTCTACAGTTTCATATTACATTTTTGAAATAGACTTTTAAGTTTTAATTTAGATAGTTTCTATTTATAGTCTTTTTTATTATTAATACACTTTACTTATTTAATGATGACTAAGTTTGAACTTATTTTATTTCCTTAATGTTTGGACTTAAATTTGTGATAACTTGTGTATTGGTGTGTTTTAGTGTTATATATATATATATTGGATATTTATTTATTTTTTGTATGTAGTAAACTCTTACGTTTCATTTACGTTTCACATTTTTACGTTTTTGCTAACCCCCACCGTTTCTGTGTTGACACTACGTTTTAACAACATTGATAATAACATCCCAAGGAATCCTAAGGTATAAAAATAATAAGTATGCCAATCATACTAGCTAACCAGAGGCTGATTTGCATTTTTGAAACAAGTATTATGCGACTCACTATTTTCAAAAGAATGCTGGCAAATTTAAAGCAATGGTTCCCGAAAACAGGGAAAACAACTCTTATTTCAACTGAAATTCAAAATACAATAGCAAGGAAAGAGAAGGCAATCAAAATTCGAGATACTACCTCTCGGAGTCACGTACTCACGCGAGAAATGGAGAAGAGAAGGGTTGCAGCCTGCAGCAAGGGCCAGGCCAGAGGGAGCGTGAAAACCAGATTACAGAGAAGAGAAAAGGGAAATTGAAAAAATGGGCTGATAATATGTGACCTGGGGATATTTTGAAAAACAAAAAAACAAAAAAAGGAGGGTATATAAGTAATTTCACCCACAAATTCAAGGGGGGACACTTGCCCCCCTTCTCGTCTACGTACGTCCGCCTCTTTCAATAACCTAATATCATGACTGGGTTCATCACCGAATTGAATTTTAAAACTATGATTTTAAGTATATAATTATTTTAAATATTCATTTAAAAAACTTTTTAATGTTAATAGTCCTGATTAAGTCAAACAGAATTGTCTTATAGCCTACCAAAAAACAATACTCCTACTATCTATTATAAGGGGCTAAATTATCGGGTTTTCAATTCAACTAGGTAGGCTTAATTTATATAATTCTTTTTATATGCAAGAGGTTCGAGTTTTTAGGTAAATGGCATATTATACTTAACGGAAAGTGAACTTTTGCATAAAGAAAAATATCTTAATTGATAGAAGCATGGCAACATGGATGGCCTAATTAAAGATGGAATCTGCCTGACATTATCACGTTAGAGTTGGTTGGCTTATTTATTCAATGATACAAATATTTGGCTTCTTAGTTTTTATGTACCCAACTAACTAAGAATATTTCGCTTGAGTTTAAATTACATACATAGATTGTATATTTGTTGAAACAAGAAAAGTCTTTTAAGTTATGCACTCTTTTTATTGTGCCAACAAATACTGAATAAGAGGTCAGAATAAAAAACTATTATAAAATTATTTATTACATAAATAATACAAAAGTTATATAATACTTTTCTTTGTGAAACGTTTATAACTTAAAATATATTATATATTTTATTCATGTATTCACGATAGATGTTTAAAAAGAAAAAATAAACTCCTTAATTTATTAGTCTGACTCCATGAATTTTATTCGTTTCATGACCTTAATTTTTGGGATTTGATGGATGTCATGGGGACCACACAAACAAAAACCGTGGTTCGACACGTGCCAAGGAACGTGCACTTGAGTTTAAAATACATTTTCACAATCCATACCCTGTTTAGGAAACATTTCGAGTAAGATTGAGATGGGCTTCTGAGTTTTATTTTTCTTCATAGATTATCAAAATGGGTTGATTGAGATGGATAAGTAGTCTTTTGAAAGACAATTTCAACCGGAAGAAATCGTGTTTTAAAAGAGGATTTTTCTTTTTAAAATTGTACCAATTAAGAAACGGTCACAAAATGGAATTTTGTTTGGAAATTTTCACCCAAAAAATAAAAATAAAAATTATCCAAATTATACAACCCAAAAATTATTTACCCAAATGATAAAAATCATTGTGTTAAGTGAGAAATCGGTTTCCCCCAAAACGATTTCTCACCCTGATTTTTTTTTCCATTTTTTAAGTTGTGAAATGGGTTTATATTTTGTTTTCTTTTTCAAAAGCACCTTACTACATCGGTTCTCCATGAACTGATGTGCAGGACGTTTTTTTAAAAACAACTCATAAAGTTTTGTTTAGTTTTTTATTTATTTATTTGATTTATTTGTTTTTTTTTGTTGTTAATTTTTTAAAACAATTAACTATTTTTTTTATATTTTTTTAGTTTACTAATTTATATATATTAATTATAACAAATAGAATTTATGTAGAAAAACATTTAAGAAAATGTATATTTAAATAATTAATATAAATATAATTTAATTAGTTAAATATTTACGAAAATATTGAAGTGATCTAATTATTTTATCAAAACAAATTAAATAAATAAAACATATTCAATTTTAAAAGTTTGCATTGGTGTAAAACTATAAATACTTAAATATGAATTAATTTACAATGATAATCCATAAAATAAAACAATATTACATACACGAAATAAAAGACGATTACACATAAAAAGAACATTACAAATCAAATTCGTAAAACATACATAACCAATGCCATAAAAAACAAACATAAACAATAAACTCATTTATGAAACACACTTGATGACATGTTGCACACACGAAACACATACTGCTTAACAAGAGGTCAATTCTCTTTGGAAATACCTGCATCAAATATTACCAACATTTGAGTATATAATGCAAATTTTTGAATACCAAAATTATTGGTAACCTAAAATGAAAAGGCATTACCTTGGCAACATTGTGCAGTGTAATATTCAAATAACATTTGGAGTGAGGAGGAAAGGGACAAAACACAACAACCTTGTGATCGAACAAAATCTAAAGCATATAACCATGGATTTCTGTTAAATTCATGTTGGGTTACTTGGTGGGCGCACATTATGAATTTTTGAGTTGGGAGTAGCTCCCTAGATTGTTGATTCATCATAGCAGCTTGTACGACCCCAGTTGGACCAGGAATAAATGTTGTTGAACTGGAGGATGACATATTAAAAAGGCGAACAAAGGACGAGAGGTCTGAGTCATCAATGTCGAGAAGCTCCCATGAATTATTGTTCATGATGAATAAGACTTTGTGAGAAAAATAAATGGTTTGAAGATGACGAGATAGGGCGAGTAGCAGAGAAAGGTGTTGAGTTGCATCTAAACCCCAGTTCTATATATAATAGGTGATTTTACTGTTTTCATGTGAATGATACCAACAGCTGAGATCGCACCGCTAATATAAATGGTTTACATTAAGTCTTAATTAATAATGTTTGACTTGCATTATTCAAAAATTTAGTGTTTAGTCAAATCGTCTCGTAGAAAACATTGTTCAGTCACATCATCTCTAAACAATCAATGTGAGGTAAAAATCGTATGGGAAAAGCAACTTGGGGTCACATCATTTTTTTGGCACAAAGGATGAAGCTCTACAGAATTCATGATGGGTGAACAGAAACCTCGTTTTCGTCAATGCTTTATGGAATGTTGATTGTCGTCGGTACTATCTCAGCCACTCCTTTTTTTGGCACAGAGGACAAAGCTCTGTAGGATTCCTGACATATGAACAATAACCTCATTTACATCAATGCATTATGGGTGTCATCGATGCTATCTTGGCTACTCCTTTTCTGGTACAACGGACAATGCTCTACAGGATTCTTGATGGGTAAAATCTTTAAGCCTTACTATTTTGTCTTGTTTTTGGACAGTTTGATTTTTAAATTTGTTTTCTATTTTTTTCTTACACTTTTTTTGAAAAAAAAATAATTGTTTTGTTTTTGTTTTAATTTTTTTAAAATTTTTTATTTTACTGATTGATATATATTCATTGATAACAAAGTATAATTTATCTTGAATAGCATTTAAGAAAAACATGCATATATTTGAATACTCAATATAAATATAATTTAGTTAAATATTTATAAAAAATACATATATTTAAGTGATCTAATTCTTTTACCTAAACAAATTAAATAAATAGACCATGTTCAATTTTAATAGTATGCATTAATTCATGTAAAACTATTATTACTTAATTAGTATTTTAAAAATAATAATTAATCCTTAAATGAAACCAAGTTTATCTAGTTTGAAGAAGAGGAATAAAAAGAAGAGTTACATAAATAAAACTTAGGTAAGTATCATAATCCTTTGAGACTAACATGATTAAAGTAACGAATGTTAAAAAAAAAACGACAAAATTCCAATGATGATTTGCAAGTTTATTCTAAAAAAGTGACAACAATTACTTTGTGTAATGACTACACAGGTTCATCACACATCAGAGCAATTATGTCATGAGCCGTTCTTGGTTTCCTTGGTTTGCGCAGCTGGGCAAGGATTTCATCTAGAGAACGCCCAAAAGTTGCATTTAACTCAATCAGACTTTTGGTACTAAATTTTGAATAGATGAAAAACATTTTTCTGACATCATCATCGTGTTTGATCTCCATACAGTTGTATGCAATACAACCATCACCTATGTAGTTTGGTTGACGGTAAAAAAACTCTTTTTAAAATTATGCAGCCTCCATTGGTGTCAAAAATTATTTTCCTTAAGGTAACAAGTGATATGTCCTCACTTATTGTGGTGACTTTTGGATCAATAGGACATTCAAACATTATCTCTTCATCTATTAGAATCATGTCACCATTGCAATACACAAGAGTGGATACACTCTCCATGTTTTAAGCAAATGTGTTGAGTTACATCTAACCCCTCTACTGCTATATATTAGGTGATCTATTGTTTTCATGCTTCACATTTCAAAGGTTGAGATGGCACCGAAAATATAAATGATATAGATTGAGTCTTAATTAATTATGTTTGGTTTGTGTTATTCGAAAGAGTCAGTGTTTAGTCAAATCATCTTGTAGAAAGCATTGTGCAGTCACATCATCTTGAAACAAGCAACATGTCAAATTGTCTCGAAGAAATAAATGTTTAGTCAATTTGTATTAGAAAAATACATTACTTAGTCAATTAATGTATTGTTTATTGTTCATTCAATCAACAAGGGAAAACTGACAATGAACATAATAGGACATAATTAACAAGGGCAAACAATTAATGTTGTATGTGTCCACCAGTTCCACATCTGGGTGGTTGCTTGTTTCTTGTGAGCTGTTTACGTACTCGTCCGTGTTCTTGTGGTTCAACTTGTTCATCAAGAACAATATGTTGTTCTTCCTGGACGAAGTCATTAGTGGAAGAATTCCCAACAATATTTTGGTCAAAAGGATGCAAACGAAGGTATGAACATACTTTGCATGTACGCATTTGTACCCATGAGATTGCTCATAAAGTCTTCTCCGTTTGCACTGAAGAACTGCAGATTGTACCCATAATCTTGTTGATGATGATGAGGTTATGGCGTGAATTATGGCTTGAATTGTGGCATGAATTCATATGATTGAGCATGTGGTGGTAGTTGTTCATCATGCATGTTGGCAACCACTGGGGACTTTGTTGTGGAGGATGTTGTTCAGTTTGTTATATACGGGGGAGCTTGAAGAGAATCAAGATGATGAGAATTTGACTCTTTGATAAGTTTTAACTTTTACATGTCATTCAATTGAAGACATATGTAATTCTTAGATGGATAAGAGTTCATCCTTTGATCCTTTACATTGCATAAACATCATTCATTGGCTTGCATTCATAGTTATACAAAAGACATATGATCTGTGGAAAAGATTTAAAGTATTCATGATTGCATTGAAAAAGACAAAATGTTCAAAGCTTGTTTTGGAAAAACAATTTCGTACTGCTTTTATCGATTACTAGCTAATGGTAATATATTACTTAACCTTTGAAGAACACAATAATCAATTACAACAATATGGTAATCGATTACTCTTCACAAATCATAGTTGAAGTCTTCCTGTGATAATCGATTATGATATGGTGGTAATCAATTACTTGACTTGTTTTTGAAACATGACTTCCTGTGATAATCGATTACGTGGTGAATTAATCGATTACATTACTCATGAATCTTTTCTATAAAGATTCAAGAACACTTTAATCGATTACAGAATAATAGTAATCAATTACACTTCACAAAGTCACATAAATGTCTTCCTGTGATAATCGATTACAATATGTGGTAATCGATTACTTGGCGCGTTTTGGAAAACAAGACTATCTGTGTTAATCAATTACATGGCGATTTAACCGATTATTTTGCTAATATATATTTTCCAGAAAGTTGAAGAACATTTTAATCGATTGAATTTGTTTTTAATTGATTACATTAGTGGTTTTAATCGATTACATTGGCGAATTAATCGATTACATTCAATTACAACAGTCTCTTATAAATAGTTGTTGGGTCTTTTGAAAATCACAACACAATACTCTATGAAATTTTCATTGTTTTCAAAAGTTTTCTGAAAGCGAGAAAGGATATTCTGAGCTTTGAAACTCTTATCCCACAAATTCTAAATCTTCATTATGCATTAAAATATTTCTTCTTGGGCAAGATATCAAAGAAGTGTTTGGAGAAGAAGTTCTGAAACTTGTTTTCAAATATGATTGGTAAAATCATATTCATTCATATTTATTTGATCATCAGGTCGTCTCTCTCCATTTACTTTGATTGTTTGAAGCATTCTTGGTTTAATTGTGATAAAGATCCTATTACTCTGATTCTTAAAGATTTTAAAATGCTAAGTATAAACCAATTCACCCTCCTTGGTTATTGTGTGTGTTCATACTGTTTTCAATTGGTATCAGAGCAGGTTCTTGAGTGTTATTCAAGATCACTATCTTTTTTAAAAAAGAAAATGAATACCACACAGATTACCTTCAAAGAGGGTGTCTCCCTCAATCGTCCTTTGATGTTTGAAAGATAGCATTTCAATTTTTGGAAAAACAGAATGCAAATATTCATCCAATCAAATGACCCTGGTGCATGGAATGCAATAGAAAAAAGTCCTTTGATTCCTATCAAAACTATTGGTAATGATATGATTCCCAAAGAATGGAATGAGATGACAGATGCAGAAAAAGAGAGTTGTTTAATATGATTTTAAAGCTAAAAACATGATTACTTCTGCACTTTCTTTTGATGAATTCTTTAGAACTGGTATGTGCAAAAGTGCAAAGGAGATGTGTGAGATGTTGGAAGTCACTCATGAAGGGACAAATGAGGTCAGAAGATCAAGGAAGCATGTCTTGATTCATGAGTATGAAATGTTCAAGATGAACACCACAAAAAACATATCTCAGCTCCAAACAAGATTCACTTACATTGTAAATCATCTTCTTGATCTTGGGAAGATATTTGATGTTGAAGAGTTAAACATCAAAATTTTGAAGTGTCTAACAAGACCATGACAACCAAAGGTGACAACAATCAAGGAATCTAAAGATCTATCCAAGATGTCCATGGCTGCATTATTTGGTAAGCTTCTTGAGTATAAATTAGAAATGTCTCAACTCACACATGCAGAAGATGCAGATAAGAATTACAAAAGTATAGCCTTGAAAGTTGCATCATCTAATGTGGATAAAGGAGAAGACTCAAGTGAAAAAGATGGTGATGAGAATCTGCACCTAATAGTCAAAAGATTCAGCAAGTTCATGAGAAAGAACAAGAACAGAAAGTTCACAAAGTTTAACAATAACAACAACAAGAACAACAACAACAAAAAGAGTGAGAACAACAACACCAACTTCACCTGGTTCGAATGTGGTAAGCAAGACCACATTAAATTTGAATGTCCTATTTTCTTGAAGAAGCAATTACGTGAAAAGAAGGCAAAGAAAGAAGGAAAGCCAAAGAAAGCCTACATAGCATAGGAAGACAATGACTCAACAACTTCTGAATCATCAAGTGAGAATGAAGAAGTTAATGTATGCCTCACTTCCACAATAAGTGAAGATAAGGAATTCTCAAGTGCTGAAACAGAGGTAAATCCTGAATTTGATCAAATTGTTGATGTTTTTCATGAGATGCATGAAGAAGCTCAAAAGATTTCACAATCCAACAATAGGCTGAAAGCTAATCTTAGATGGCATGTCACCAAACTTGCATAAATGCAAACTGAACTTTGTAACTTGAAAAAAGAAAATTAAAAAGTTGTTTCAAGTTACAAAACTAATGGATGTGTGTGTGCCTCCTCTTCATCAAATGTAGACAAATGTAATGCTTTACAAAAAGAGTTGATGATTTCAAAAAGAGTCAAGGTGAAAAATACATGCTATTGCTTTAAGAAAATTCTTAATTAGTATACCTTTTGAAAAGACTATATAGAGGAAAATGCAATCTAAATCAAATGCTAAGTGTACAAAAATATGTTGGAGATACTTTTGGTTTGGGCCACAAACATCAAGCAAAACCTTTTGGAAAAACCAAGTTTGTACCACAAAAACAGAAGAATCAAAGAGGCTTTTCAAAAACAAAGCATAAACAAACGACTCATTTTGAAAGAGCATCAAAATCTGTGACTTGTAACTACTGCATAAAGAAAGATCACACATCTCATAGGTGCTATGCTAGAAGATTCTATGTGCCAAATGGAGAGTGCATTTGGGTTCCAAAGAGAAAGAAAATAGCTAACCCTTATGGACCCAACCTTAATTGGGTACCTTCCTTTGCCACTTAATTTGAATGTTGCAGGTGCGTCTAAGAGCAAAATCATCATTATGGTATCTTGAAATCAGAAGCTCTAGACACATGACAGGTGACATGTCCATGGTTACAAATTTGACTCTTAAAGATGGAAGATTTGTCACTTATGGCGACAACAACAAAGGAAAGATAGTTGGAGAAGGAAATATAGGAGACAACTTTAAAACCAAGATCAGAAATGTTCTTTATGTGGAAGATTTAAAGCACAATCTCCTAAGTATAAGCCAACTATGAGATAAAAGATTCAAGGTTTCCTTCAATGACAATTGCTTTGTGATATGTGATGGTCAAACTGGTGAGGTTATACATGTCGGTAAAAGAAAATGTAATATCTACGTACTTTCTATAGAACGTGCATTCTTTCACAACACTAATTGCCTAGTAAGTAAAGTTGATGAATCATGGCTATGGCATAAGAGAGCTAGTCACATTAACATGCATCACATGAACAAGCTTATTAGAAAAGGCTCAGTCATTGGCTTACCTCAACTAAAGTTTGAAAAGGACAACCTATGTGATGCTTGTCAAAAGGGGAAACAAACTAAGATTTCTTTTCAAAATAAAAATGTTGTTTCTACCTCAAGACCTCTTGAATTGCTTCATATGAATTTATTTGATCCTTCTAGAACTATGAGCTTAGGAGGGAATTTCTATGGGCTTGTAATACTTGATGATTATTCTAGATTCACATAGACTTTATTTTTAAGATCCAAGATTGATGCTTTCATGGCCTTCAGAAAATTAGTCAAGCTTGATCAAAATGAAAAGGGAAGAAAAATGATCTCAATAAGAAGTGATCATGATGGTGAATTCCAAAAATGAGCATTTTGAAAATTTTGTGAAGAAAATGGAATCAACCACAATTTTCAGCTCCAAGAACACCTCAGCAACATGATGTTGTGAAGAGGAAAAATAGATCCCATGAAAAGGGTGCTAGAACTTTTCTTAATGAGACAAATTTGCCTAAACATTTTTGGGTTGATGCTGTAAGTATAATTTCTATACTTTAAATAGACTACTCATAAGACCTATTTTAAAGAAAACTCGTTATGAACTATATAAAGGTAGAAAACCAAATATCACTCACTTAAGAGCATTTGGCTACAAGTGTTTTGTTTTAAATAATGGTAAGGAATCACTTGGCAAGTTTGATGCTAAGGATGATGAGGCCAAATTTTTTGGATATTCATTACAAAGCAAAGCATATAGAGTCTTCAACAAAAGAACTTTATGCATGGAAGAATCAGTTAATGTTATTTGTGATGAATCTAACTCCTTTAAATAGGAAAAGAAGTGTGAAAATGATGCAGGTCCTTTGGAAGAGCATATACAAATCAATGGATCAAATGAAAAGGAAAAAAAAGAACCAATTGCAGAAATGGAACAATTAACACCTATCCAAGAGCCTAAAGATTGGAGAACTACAAGAGATCTTTCCCTTGACAACATAATTGGTGAAGTTACTAAGGGAGTATCTACTAGATCTTCACTAAGAAATCTCTGTTGTAATATAGCTTTTGTTTCTCAAATTGAACCTAAGAACATTGACCAAGTTTTACTTGATCAGCATTGGATGCTTACCATGCATGATGAACTTAATTAGTTTAAGAGAAATGAAGTTTGATAACTTGTTCCTAGACCTTCTTCTCACAAACCTATTGGCACCAAGTGGGTTTTTAGGAACAAACTTGATGAAAGTGACATCATAGTCATAAACAAAGCTAGATTGATTGCAAAATGTTACAACCATGAGGAAGGTATTGACTATGAGGAAACATATGCTTCAGTAGCAAGGTTAGAGGCCATTAGATTACTACTTGCATATGCATGTTTAATGGGTTTTAAACTATTTCAAATGGGTGTAAAGAGTTCTTTTTTTAATGGAAATATTGAGGAGAAAATCTATGTTGATCAACCTCCTGGTTTTGTTGATTTCAAATATCCAAACCATGTTTTCAAACTAAAGAAAGCTCTTTATGGATTAAAGCAAGTCCCTAGATCTTGGTATGAAAGATTAAGTAATTTCTTGCTTAGTCAATATTTCATAAGAGGACAAGTAGACAAAACCTTGTTCATCAAGAAGCAAGGCAGTGATATCTTATTGGTTCAAATATATGTTGGTGATATCATTTTTGCTTTAACTAACCACTTTTTGTGCATTTTCTATCTCTATGCAGATTGAGTTTGAAATGTCTATGATGGGAGAATTGAGATTCTTCCTTGATCTTCAAGTGAAGCAAATGAAAAATGGGACATTTCTCAGCCAATCTAAATATTGCAATGAATTGATCAAGAAATTTGACATGGAGAAAAGCAAAGGTGCTGCTACTCCTATGGCAACTTCAACCTATATTGTTTCAGATGAAAAGGGCAAGAAGGTTGATGAGTCAAAGTATAGAGGAATGATAGGATCGCTACTGTACTTGACAACAAGTAGACCAAATATAATGTTGAGTGTGTGCTTATGTGCTAGACATCAAGTTAATCATAATGAGTCACACCTCACTGCTGTCAAGAGAATCATCAAATACCTCAAATCAATCATAAAAGTTGGTCTTTGGTATCCAAAAGGTGCATCACTAACTTAATTGGCTATTCAGATTTTGATTTTACAGGATGCAAACTTGATAGGAAAAACATCAATGAAACATGCCACTTGTTGGGAAGCTCATTAATTTCATGGCATTGCAAGAAGCAATCATGTGTTGCACTCTCAACAGCTGAAGCTGAATACATAGCCGCTAGAAGTTATTGTGCACAAAGTTTGTGGTTTAAGCAACAAATCCAAGATTTTGGTGTAGAATTGAAAGAAATTCCCCTGCTATATGACAATACAAGTGCAATAAACCTATCAAAGAATTCATTCATGCACTCAAGGACAAAACACATAGAGATCAGACATCACTTCCTCAGACATCATATTCAAAAGGGTAATTTCAAAATTGAGTATATTGATACAAACAATTAATTGGCTGATAACTTTACCAAACCCTTATCTAGAGATAAATTCCATGATCTTAGGAACATGCTAGGAATTCTTGATGAATCTAACATATGATAGCATGCCTATGATTTGTTTAACTATATGATATGCAATCAAAATTGACCATGTATCACAAGTTATTAAAATTCGAAATCTGATGAAAATCATTGTTCATACTGCATAATTCTCTATTTTAATCGATTACTACACGTATTAATCGATTATTTGTGGTTTAAAAGGAATTTAGAGACAAAAGATCTCTGGAGTAATCAATTATTAAGCTTATGTAATCGATTACATGACACTTAAAAGATATTTCAAAATGAAAACCTTTCTGCAATAATCGATTATGTCACAGATTAATCGATTACTGGTGTTAAAATGCAATTTTCAAAAAGAAACTCTCTGGAGTAATCGATTATTTAAAGCTTTAGAGTTGTTTAAGAAAAATCAAACTCCTTGGAGTAATCGATTACCATGTCGGATTAATCGATTACTTGTTGCAGAAAACTTTTTAAAAGTTGAAATTCTCTGGTATAATTGATTAGCAAGCTTATGTAATCGAATATTTATGACGTTTCTACAAAATTGCACAATTTTCAAAAATTGTAACTAACATCTTATCTCTAATTCAAATTAAAAAATCTGGTTCATTGTATCCAGACATCCTTGGAATTCAAGATAGTTGTTGTGGGTATTCAAAATTCAAATTTTATTCTGAAAAATTTCTATAAATTCAAACTTTCAAAGGCTAAAATTTCACACCTGAAAATCTCTCTCTCTCTTAAGCAAACTGAGCAAATTGTTGGGCTCTGCCTTTTTCTCTCATAATCCAAACCTCTGCCCATTCCTTTCTTCTACCTATATACATCATGTCTGTCCCTAAAAGAACCAAAACCAGCAAGAGAAAAGCTGGAGAATCATCTCATGCTGCAATGAACAAGATCAATACCTGGTTCACATATGAAGTAGATAAAAATAATTACATGCAATTTCATGCAACCAAACTGGTCATGCCCCCAAAATATCTTGACCTTAACTGGTTTATGTGTGAGGGATTTCAATTCCGTGCCATGATGGATACTCAAGGACTGAAGAAATTTCTTAAGATGATGGGTACTTTCTACCCTGAGTTGGTGAAGGTGTTTTACACTTCAGCCAAGGCTAATATGGATGGTGTACTTCGTTCTCAAGTGAAAGGAGTTGTCATGGAGATTGACAACTCTGTTTGGGAAGTTGTGGTTGGTATCTCTTGTGAAGGAGTTAGGAGATTTGAAGAAGAGGTTGGAGGGTACTCCAAAATTGATACATATAAAGGGATGTTGCTGGATCCTCAAGCTAGATTGAAGACTAGGTTGGGGGTTGGAAATATGACCGAGGATGATAGATTGTTGCACTATTTGATCACTTATATCCTCAACCCTAGGTCCACAAATCATGCTCAAATCACAGATGATGAGTTATAGCTAGCGCATGATATGAAAACTGGAACTCAGATTAATTGGATTCTAGTCCTTGAAGAGACCATGATGAAGTCTAGGAGACTTCTTAGTTATCAATTCCCATATGTTGTATTAGTCTCAAGGTTTATAGACTATTTTGGGATTGATGTCTCTAATGAGTATAATGACTAAGTCTAAAAAAAAAAAATTTGTGGAGGCCCCTGGTTCTCGGTGCGAATAGCGCCAGTTGCACTAGACATGGCGCCATTAGGGCCAGAGTGCACCAGATGACCATTTTTCTCTGGAATCTGGCAAGGTTAGCGCTAGAGTGGCGCGATTATCACCAAAAGCACGCCAGACCTTTGGTTTTTGGCACCAATAGCGCCAGAATGGCACCATTAGTGCAGGAACGCAGGCTGTAGTTATTTAAGTGACCCTCCTCTCTCTCTTCCTTCAAAAAATTTCATTCTCTTCTTCCTTCTTTGGCTTCCTCCATTGATGAACTAGAGAAGCTCCATAACTACTCATTCCTTGACCAAAACACTTCAAATCCAACATGAAAGTTGAAGGGAACTACTCAATGAGCTATATTCCATCATCAGCTTTCCTTGAAAACCTTCACATGGCAAGATCGTGTTCTCTAGGGAACTTCACAAAAATTGATTTTTGAGGGGAAATGAGGCGTTTTAAGTACGTTCAAGCTTGGAGAAGTTGTCCTCTAGCCTTCCTTGTCGTTTTGGAGGTAAGAAACACAACTTTTACCGATTATTTGAGAATTTGTTCTTGAGGTGAATAATGACCCATTTGAGTTAGAGCTGAAATTAGGCTTGAGTCCTTTGGAAAAGTATGCTTAGGAGGTTGTTGTGATGAAGATTTAGCTTTGAAATAGAACTTTTATGGACTTTAAAAATTGGGTTATGAGAAATGTATGTGTAGGAAGAATGTTGGCTGAATTGATGATATTATCGTATATATGGACCTTGGTGCTTTCACAAGATGTGTTTAGGAGACTATAGAAACGGTGAAAAAGTGTTAAAGTAACTATTTTAGCCAACTTGATAATGATTGAAATGTGGCATGGATTGAACTCCTTGAATTGGTTTATGCAGAGTCTTGGGGAGACTCTAGTGCCTTGGTTAGGCCGAGATACATCCTATTGTGGGTTTGTAAGTCACCAATTAGGTGACTAATCCTTATAACTTGAAAATAGTGTAATAAGGGGTTATAATGAAAGATAATAGCATTCCTTATAACTTGTGTGCCTTTGTATAGGGCGTGACACCGAGGGTGTCAGTGGCGGAGACCACAGTTCAGGGATTGGACAGTAGAGCACTGTTTTTCTAGGTAAGCTCTTTGTTCTTGGGAGTGTTTCCCATTGCCTGAGTTCCACCATACTTCGAGGGAGTGATGGTTGTATATGTAACGCCCCAATTTCTAATCAGGGTCATTACCAAACATCAACCACAAACAAGCATATAATCAGAGTTTAAGCAGTTTGGAAGTATAACTATATGAGTGACATCAGCAAATGTCCTCTATATACACTGTACATATCATATGGTGAATATACATACATCTCTGTTTACTACAAACTATACAATATCCCCTCAGGGTAC
>PYAF01003195.1:397567-436314 GCA_007407185.1 Glycine tomentella
ATCCTAATTCACTTTCAATCCTAAATGCATTCATAATCATGAAAACATAATAGAAATTGAAGAAGAAGGTGAACATTCAAGTAGAATTCGAAATACCGAACCGGAACTCCAATTCTTCTCTTGCTTGAGTTAGATCCTTGGATTGATTAGTGATTTAGCCTTCCATGATGATCACCAAGGAAAGCCCCATGAAATGAGTACAGTAAAATAAAAGGATAGCAAGATGAAAATGAAGAAGACGAAGAACAATGAAGAACAAATGAGAGAAAATAAAGAACAAGAGTTTGATCCTAAAAACTAAAAGAAAGAAAAGTAAAAACTGTTTTTATTGAATGTAAAAGTGTTGTTCAAGTTTCACTAAAGTCACTAATAAATATAGTGTTTTGAAAATTAAATGGGCCACAAACAAACCCAACAATCTAATTATTTGTTATTTACAACCATGAAAGTCAAATTCGCAGCCCCAAATTACAAGTGCAGAGGTGCTAACTTCAAAGCTTAAAATGACCCTCTAAATGACAAAATTGGCCTCGGGCTATGTCTAGCAAACTTGTAGATCTTTCCGTTATCTTTTCAGGGACTCCTAGAACGCTCCATTCGGAGATCGGTAGCACTCTATAGGCCCTGCACAAGTCAGGTATGTCAAGTGAGCCAAAAATCCGAAAATACGCAACAATTAGCAATTATGCCCACTTACTTGCCTAAGCCAAAAACTGAATTAGAATAAGAAAATAAAGGTCCAAGAGAGGTCAAATAAGCTAAGAAGGATAGAAAAATACTCAACTAAAAACACTCTATCACGCATGCCTCACACACATAAAATCACCAATTTACCATTATCAAACAATGTTAAAATCATGTGTACTAAGAAAAAAATGTAATTAAATATTATCTCATTCTCTACAATAAAAAAATATGTTTGGTTCAATGAAAAAAGTGGAAGGATAGAAAATAGAAGGAAAAAAGATAATACAAAACAATATGATTTTTTTAACTATTTGGTTGGACAGAAAATGAAAAGCAAATAACCGTATAAATTTTCTTTTCTCCTATTTGATTGAGTAGAAAATGAGAGAAAAATAAAATGTATATTTGCAATATAACATAAATACCCTTAAACAAAAATCAAATGTAATAAGATTAAAACAAAATATGCTATCAGTAATAAACAAAAACTAGTCTAGATACAAGATAAATTAAAAGAATATTAATAAATTAAAAATTATTTATCACTTTAAATAAATAAAAAAAAACAAAATTAGTGATATTTTCAAACATTGGAAAATACTTTGTGTGTGGGTGCGCATTAGTTTGGGGGAAGAGATCAACTATTAATTTTAAGTTTTACTATTAAATGAAAGAAATATACAACCTTTTAAAATAATTATCTTCTCAACAAGTTCTAGTAACCCACCCTTTAATACATTATTTCTAATATGCATTTTATTATTTGTTAAAATTTATTAAAATTATAAAATTAAGAGACTCATTAAATAAAAAGTAAAACCCATGAAATTATTAATAAATTTCAACAAAAAATAATGTTCAAAAAGGTATCTTAAAAATGTGTCACTAGCAAATTCACAAAATAAATAAATGTGGTCACTTACATTTCTCTTCTCAAAATAATCATTTATACTACATGCACAATTTGTTTAAATTTATTTGTTGAAATAACTGCTTATTTTAATAAAATAAGTATCTTTCTATATTTTTTTAGTGTCCAAATTACTTATACTTAAAAAAATTAATTATTTTAAAAATCAAATCTGATCTGTTTTTTAAGAAAGCGTTTATATAAAAAAATACTTATTTTAAATTTACCTTTTTTAAGTTTAAACAAAGTCACCCATGGCTAAAAAGGATGCTTCTTACGAAGATAGATTAGTTAGTCTAGTCAACTACTCCCTCTTCCTCACATTGGTGATTTGCTTTTTCCTGACTCTTGGTGAGGCCCATTTATGGCCCTAGTTTTCATTTTTTTTGCAAAAAAAAAATATAAAATTTCTTATGATAATTTAACAGAAGTAATGAACTTGCAACATTATGCAACTACAATAGAGCTGTCTCACCAAAAGAACAAAGGGAGTAAATATGCAATACTTCTAAAAACTTAAGGGAGCAAGAAAGGTCCCAAGGAGAAAGGAAGACAACTTTAATTTCTCTACTAACATTTATCCAAGCAAAGTGGACTCATGAACTAACAATAAACAACCCAAAAACAAAACCAAATTTCAAGCATTCCAATCAAGATACATTACAAACTTAATAACAAAATCATAGTTCAAAAAAATAGAAAGAATTCTACAAGGATGCTTATTATTCAGCATCCAAATTATCATATTGCCAAGGGTTGAATTCTGGTCTGCTGTCAGGCACCTCAATGCACTCAGAACTATCAACAGCAGCGCGATGTTCAGTATATTTACCATTGTATTGGTAAACTTCCAAGTCACCCCAAGGGGTCGGAGTTACTTCATCAGTTAAATCAAACCATCTAGGAGTGAACTTATGGCCCTTGGCCTCTCGGTTTCTCTTCTCAGCTCTTTGCCTCTCCTCCAAACTGAAAAACAAGTTTAAGAGCATATGGTAAGAGTTAAGATCTCTTAGGTGATGCTCATAGAGAAAAATTAACAAACTTAAAGCCTTTTTTCATCATTTGTTACCCGCTCTTCTCATAACCAGATGTGGATAGATCACCCTTCTCAAGGGCCATTCTATCGGGACGTAGACGAGAATCAGATGCCAATAACTTCTTAGGAGCAGTGTCAAAGCTGTTAATCTTGTGTGCAAAATGCGTGTACTGGAATTTGTCCTTCTTGGGGGCATCAGCAACTCTCCAAATCTGTGCAGAATGAAAAAGGTTACTTCAAAAAAATAATTCAAATTGATGGAACAACAGATGATGACAACCCAACAAAGCAGAAATCACACAGTGACACTAAATGCTGCCATCTATCCTGAAAATCGTACTATTTTATGTGCAGTGAAGCATAAGGAGTTGAGGACTCAAGTGATGACCGGTATTAGACCACATCTAGAAAAGGCAGAGGTTAAATGCTCCCTAAACACACTTTTTATAGTTCATTTACTAATTTCCACAATTAAGCATTCAATTGTATGAAGTTACAGCTGACTAATGTCAGAATTATTGTAGTTGATGCAGTACAACCATGTGAACCAAACCAAACCAAAATAATTCAAATCTAATCATGTATAAAAGCAATAGATATGTACAAAACTATTAAAAGTATAAATCTTAGCATGATATGCTTACACATAGTTTTGGATAAGTCACTAATCTCTACTAAAATTTCGAGAAGAGTTAAAATGACATAATATATAGAATAAAGTGGCATGCTACTAAGTCATAATATAGCATATTTATAATAGTAATCAATAAAATCTGGTGTAACGGTGATGAAAGTTGAATAACAAACCTCTTTCAGCTCAGTGCCTGGAAGTGGTTCTCCCTCTGAGTCACAAAGTTGATAATTGATAGCCTCGTTCCATTTTCCAGTCATTAGTATCTTAGGCTCGTCAGCAGAATTATACACATATCCATCCACTTCATATCTACCAGCTCTGCAAATGCAAAAATCTTTTTAAGTTGATAAGATATATAACAGCAGCACTGAAGAAATTATGAAATTAAAAGTGCACAACTCCACATAATGAGCAAGAAATAGTAGGTTACTAGTGAACATTTGATGGCAAGAGAAAATAGTCATACCCAAACCAGCCGCATGGTTGAAAATACAGCACCACTTTGTCCCCTGTAGTCAGATTTGTCAGGATCATCTCTCCTGATGTATCAATCCAAGTTCGTCCAAAAATCAAGTTGCTAACTTTTGTAGGAGGAGGCACCAAATCAAGGACCACACCATCTCTTTTGAGAGTAACACGCGTTCTGCAAGTATGTCATCAATGTGTATTTTATTTCTATTTAAGTACAAGGGAAAGCCATAAACAATACCCAGACAAGAGATAACAAAAGATGACCAAATGGGAGTGTAAAAACATTGAGTTCCACAAATCTCAGTAAGAATGAAGTGTCATGGAAAAAGATAGGCAAGTATTACCTTCCAATAGGATATACATCAACTGAGTTGCCGAGAAATTTGGTTTTCAATTTTGATGTTACATCATAAGTGAAATGTTCAGTTTCAGCATGCCCAGCACTCATTGGAGGGTGATGGCTGACCTATAGAGATTTCAATCACAAGTCAGAATCATACATAATATAGGAGCATCGTCAAATAAGTAAATAGCAGTGAGAATTATGAATACTTCCATTATAATATGGATATCAAGGGAGGCCAAACAACCCCCCCCCCCCCCCCCCCCCCCCCCCCCAGAAAAAAATAAAAAAGACATAAGAGACACAGGAATTTTCTTGATTTTGTTAAAAATAAACAGCACCCTAAATGTAACTGACCTGCTCTGATATAAATGTAATGCCACCATGGTTAACCATTTCATAAGTCTCACCAAGAATTGGATTGAATGGCTTCCACGTTCGTTGATAGGCATAGTAGACAGATATAAAGAATGAAGCTGCAAAAATAATCTTTAAGATCAAATTCCATGCAATGTATGCACAAATGACAGAGACAGAGATGAGGGAGAGCGAACGAAAATGTGAAAGTAATGCTTACAAGCATATACTAGTCTCATGTATGGATCCTCAGTCTTATCCGCCATATCTAACAGGTAAGAGTACTCCATAAGCTGTGAAAATGTATTACGTCCAATGAGATTGTACTGACAGAGAATTTGCTAAATAGTGTGTTAATGTAATGGCAAAAACAAATGCAGCAAAGCATATAACACAGACCTCAGCCATTTTCTGAAGCATTGTCATTGGCTCAAAAATGATAACCGGAAGTGTCACCATTGATGTGATATCAGAGCCAACATACTTTTGCATCATTTTCCAGTAACTATCTCGCTCCTGTAAAGTGTAAGTAAAGGAAATAAACATGCAGAATTGATAAATTCTAAATATGGAGGAAAAGAAATTCTCCACAGTCCACCATGAGATAAAATAAAATTAAACTTTTATCCCGATAATTAAAGAAACCATTGGTTTACATTGCATATTATCTGTAGACCATAGCATGACTTAGCAAGAAGCTTGCCTCAACATGCCAATCAGAACATAAGGTTGACTAAAGTGGAACATCAAGGTTCAATATGCACATTCCCATCTCTTTAACAAAAATAACAAGCAACAATTCTTATCTATGAATCTAGATTGTTTCAATCAGTATAGAGGAATAACTGTCACGCATGATAAACTTTCTTTGACTTAGATGATTCTTTCATCCCCTATCAATCACCATATTTTGTTCAGACAGTCATGAGTGCAAGTCTTGTGAATTGTGACCTTTGGTCTTTCTTCACTGCAACTTGCAAATACATTACAAAGATAGTGATAAGTGGTATACCTCTTGTTTCCATCGTCCCTTTTTTGCTTCCTCTTCAGCATCTTCAGTTCCTCCTTCTGGATTAATAACCTCTAGCCCCTCGTAGCCCACCAAACTGCGGAACAACATCAGAAATGGTCAACAAATATAAACCTTATCAGCTCATGAAAC
Source organism: Glycine tomentella (assembly GCA_007407185.1). Classification (NCBI taxonomy): domain Eukaryota; kingdom Viridiplantae; phylum Streptophyta; class Magnoliopsida; order Fabales; family Fabaceae; genus Glycine; species Glycine tomentella. Next base: position 403,168 of record PYAF01003195.1, read on the forward strand.
TGAATCAGAGAGTAACACGAGCTTCAAGAAATTAATCAATCAATTACAAGCCATGTTTCAAGTGATGCTGAAACTGAAAAATGAATACGAAACCGCAATTCTGAACAAGATCAGAATACATTAAAATAATCAAAAATCTCATAAATTAAACCATGCATTAAGAAGTGTGAAACAGCCACAAGCTAACACACAACAGTGAAAATTGAAGACCATATATCATAATAAATCCAATCAACAAACAAACAAAACCAATTAAGAAGATGGATTTCCAAAGGAAGAAGCATCTCTTGCATCTAGCAGTGTTAAAAAAATTGATAAAAGGGGAAAATCCATGATCTTGAGACACCACTACAGAAAAAACATCAAAAATGATAAATTTAACAACTTTCAAAATTCAACTCCAAAGGATTCATACCCATTTACGGATTTGGACATGGCACTCCCAAAATTGGACAAACTGGAAGCAATAGAAGCAAAAAAGCCACCCCCACCACCAGAAGCAGCAGCGACTTGATTGGGATCCTTTGAGGCCATGGCAATGAAATCAAATCAAAGATGGAAACCCAATTGAGAAAAGAGAAGGTTTTTGAAAAAAATTCGCAGCCAACCCGATCTAATGCGGCAAATCAAATGGGTATACTACACTTAAATATGGGTTTATTATTTGCTTAGAATGAATAATGAATAATAAATCTAGAAAAGTAATAATAATATATAGAGAACAGCGAAGAAAGCAGGGATTTTGGTTGGCGGTTCTCGAATTTGAAAAGTCCAACGAGACTGAATGGAAATTGGAAAGTGGGGTGATATTTCTTCTTAGAGGTGATGACACAAGACAAATCAAAGAGGGTTTGTTCTGCACGCGCCAATAGGGCGCGTGGGGGTGAGAAGTTGAATTGTGTTTTGTGTTCAGAAAATCCAAATTGGCGGCTTTACGAGGAACAGGTAATGCTGGTTTGGGATTGCAACGAGAAGGATCACCACTTGCCGTGTCCGGCTGCTTTGTTTGTGTCATCATGTCATCTCCATACATACATAACTAGTGCTTTTTTCTTTTACCAAAAAAAAAGTGTATATATTTTTTAATCAAAGTACATATAATATGATTGATTAAATAAGGAATAATAATAAGGGTCATCCTGTCGAGTGTGTTAAAAATATTTATTAAAAAATTAAAAAAATTGAAAAATTATAATATGAGTATATTAAGAATTATGGTGAGAGTGTAGCAATAAAAATATTAGACTTAAATATTTGTTAGTCCTTCTAATTTAGTCATTTTTTTTTTATTTTTAGTCTTTGTAAAATTATGTTTTTTTATTTTATATTTTATCTTTATAACATTTTAGATGATATTTTTTACTGATCAAAGTGTTATTTAAAGTATTTTAAGGATTGATAACACAAAACATACTAATTTGCAATGATTAAAAAAAATATAATTTTGCAATGACAATGAATACACTTGTTGGAGTACAAGTATCACATAAAATTTCACATCAGATGAGAATCGAAAGGTTGAGCACCATATAAGTGAGAATAAAATCCATAAATTTGAACTTTAAGGTTTTGGCTTAAAGTGTGGTGTAAGTTCATTCATCTGATTTGCTTATGGTTTATTGGTGAAAATCTTTTGGATGTTTGTCACCTTGAATTTTCCAACAATTGATATCAAAGTTGATGATTCGACTTGGTGAGTAGTTCAGATGAGTAAATGGCGGCAATGGATCCATGGACACGGATATCTCTATCAAAAGTCTTTCTAGTGAGTTAGGCTAGACAGCGAGTCTCGCAGGTTGGATACACGTGAATTGAAAATGATTTCCGTTCGAGGAAGAGATTACCAAGTGGAAGAGATTCACACTTGAGGGAGAGATTGTTAGAGTACAAGTGTGAAATGAAATCTCACATTGTGTAGGAATATGAAAGTTAAACACTATAAAAATGAGGATAAAACTCATGTCTGAGCCTTTAGATTTTGAATTAAAATGTGATGTTAAGTTCACTCATATGATTTGCTCATGATCCATTGGTGAATATTTTACCAGAGTTTACTCCTCAAATTTCCCAACAACACTAAATTACAAGAACTTAAAAAGTATTTAATTGATAATAATACTTTATAATAATCATATACTTTTAATTTGGAAGACTTATTAATATGTTTGAAATGAAAGTTGGCTTCACTTAATCGTAATAATTAATATGGCTTCACTTTCACATCCTCATCATAACCTCTTTATAAAGGTAATCACACCATAAATAAATAAAATAAAAAAAACTCACCAAAATCATTATATATAGAAGAAGGATTTTGCTAAGATGGTAGCACCAATGGTCACCGCTCTACCAATTATCCAACCTTATGGTTTGCGAATGACATTGTTTCCATATCAACCCCTATCCACTTTTCCTATATAAATAGGAATGTAATTAGAGGGGGGAAATCATCTTAATACATCTATACCTAGGCTCTCTTAAGTTGTGAGACTATGAAAGGTTTCTTGAAAAATTTTAAAAATCTATTGGTTTAATTAGCATGCATATTAACACAATCTTCTTGCTAATACCCTGATTTGCAAATAATATGCGGTATAAACCAAGGATTTGTTTAATTCTCACACGAAAGTGTGAAAAGGGTTTCCCTAGGTCCCTTCAGCATCACTTTCCTCATCCAAGGACCCACTAATTGGTCATCCCTAACCTCCTTCAACACATTACACACAAATATGTCTACATTTGGATAAAGGAAATTGACTTAATGAATTGCCTTGTAAAAAAAAATTGGCTTCTTATTGCTTCCCTGCGAGATTAGTTGCCTCATCCATGTAAATCATGAATATTGCCTCAAGATGAACTTTGGCATTGCTCTCAATTATTAACACTTCTTCTTGCTTTGCTTTCTCAACTTTCCACAATACATCAAGGAGGTCTAGCTTAGTTGATCGAGTATAATAGTGAGTTTTATTATAAATCTCTACCTCCCTGATAATAAAAAAACTTCGCACAACAATCCTTTCTCATCCACTAAACATTTGTTATCTTCAATTAGTCAAACCACCTCCATCTCCAAATCAGCAAGGCAATTCTTTAAGTTTTCTTTCCCCTTTAAGCTCTTCCTCCAGATTTAACTCCTTCAATGATTACCCAAACCCTAGCAACCTTAAGATGATTTTATACTCACCTCCCCAAGAAAGCAGTCTAGATACCAATCATCAACAACATAAAGTAAGTCGATCCCCCGCTTCCTTCCCCCAATCTCCACATATTGTTTCTCCATGTTAGTTAGGCATCAATGTATTCCCTTATTGGAAATTGAACATCCCACAATGAGGTCACATCCTCTTTTTTACCACAATAATTCGTAGCAATCTCCATCTCCATCTCCTTCTCCATTAAAACTCCTTCATTGACTTATTCGTAGTTCCAATCACATCAGTAAGCTCTTCACAATACGTTTACCAAAGGAGATCCCCTCGATTACTGAGGACTTTATTTGTGTTTCTTTCCCTTTCTTACGGGCATTTATCCCCTTCTGATATATCTTTGAATTAAGCTACTAGATCTACTAAAACAAAATAAAAGGTCATTAAGTATTCCTATAACCCAAATCAAAATAGAAAAACAAATCATACCTACGTAATTAAAAAACTCAGTCAAATTACATTGCAAGCTTATTTAAACACATTCTTCAAAAAACCACATCGAATTTGAATTTGTCATCTTGTTGGGTTGCCAATACAAAGGAAACTCATTTACAAAAAATGCCCAAACATCCAACTAAGACCTTATCCCAAAAAAATCTATTCTTGAAACTTTTAAATGAGGCCGTGATTAGCATCAAAATTCTTTTTTTGTAGTTATATATTTTGTTATTCAGAAATTCTATTTTATTTTTATATAAATATTTATTAGACATTTTTGTTTTCATGCAAGACAATATTTTTGAATCCAGTTAAATATGTTTTTGATCCCTAATAAAAATTTTAATTTTGTTTTTGATCCTTAAATGAAACATGTAGGAAATTTTGTGCTGAATTTTTTGTAAAAAAATTTGCATAAAAGTTTCTCGTGAAAATAATTCACAGGAAATTTTTTCGGCAGATTTTATTTTCGCAGGAAACTAGTTATCCATGAAGAAAATACCTACGGACTAAATTCGTAGGAAACCATGAAAGTTACAGTAGTTTTTTTTGTCGGCGAAAATTATAGTAGTGATATTCATAAGTTAGTATTAATTATATCATCACAGTTAATTATTCATTTAGTTATTGTATATACAATTTGTTTATAAAAATTCAAAAAATAACAACAAATGTAAATCACAAGCATTTAAGAGTATCAATAATTTCGTCAAAAAACTCGGATTAAAAATCGCCTAAACTTTTCAAAGCAAGCTGTTTCTCGCTTTACACATAAAATTTGCTATAAATGATAGTCGTTTTTATTAGTTAATTTGTTATTATTTTATTAAAAAATTTAAAATTTAGGCAATTACTTATTGTTCTTTTGGTTTCTTTTAATTTTAGGTATCGAATTCGAATACGACGATAATGCTTCTGGAAATATTCCCTTACGATAGTGGAAGAATCGGATAGTTAAGTGTGCTAAAAAAACAAGATCGTGTATAATTAGTTGGCAAGAATTATAAATAAAGAAAAGTAATGTACAACATGTTAGTTTTTAATATATCTATTTTTTTTACAGTTTAATATATCCTTATTATTAAATAAATTCCTGATAAAATCTATTAAATAATGTCAATTTAGCGCCTTATGCTAATGTGCCTGGAGCCTTGGAAGGGCTTGAGTTGAGTTTTGACTCCGTGTCTCTTACGTGTATTAAATTAAATTGTCAACTGTAACTACTTCATTCTTAAGAAAAGCATAACGCCAACTATTTATCAAACATACATTAAGTAAATGTACATAAAAATGTTAATTTGTTAAGAATTAAAGTATAAATTATGATGAAGACTTAAAAAAAATGATGAAATTCCCATTGTTGTAAAACTTCGGGGTTTTTTTATATGTGATGCAAATTAAAATATTTTTATGTGACAGCTATTTTTTTTGGTCAAAATAGATTGCATTGATAAGTAGTTTGATTTTCAATTGCAATTGTCATAAGTGTTTTTTTTTTACAAGAACATTCAATATGTCAATTTGACTTTTTACATTATAAAATATGGTAATCCTGTCATAGAATTTTAATAGAGCAAATTAAAATAACAGTTTAGTCTAATTACACATGCATCCTCTTTGTCTAAAAGAGATTACTTTGATACTCTCTCTTATAACATGGTTTTTGTCTAAAAGAGATTACTTTAACACTCTCTCTTATAACATAGTTAAGTAAAGGTTAATTTTCAAAGTTTATTTACAAAAATGTCCTTCATCCATTTTGAGAAATCCAAAATTGCACTTAAGTTTGGTGGTTGTTGTTCAGGCTCCACCTATTCTTCGCACTTGCATGGGGAGCTAATTGATGTGGTTGAGGGGGGTAGTGATGGATTTCGCGATGGCATGACGATGGCGTCGGCGAATAAGAGGATGACGTCTTTGACATCAAGTCATGCCACCACTCTTCACGCACTTTCTCTCTTTTATTCCTTTGGATGATTGGCGGAGCCATCAAAATCTTTTAGTCCATGCCAAATTTTAAGTAGTGTCAAATTTTATTTTTAGGTAGTGTCAAATTTTACTTTTAATCCTAATTAATTATATAAGTATATATAATTATTAAAAAAAATCTCCGCCACTCAATAACTACAAAATTTATTTTTTAGATAGTGCTTTGACCATTACTGGCCAAGGAGTGGCTCCACCACTGCTTTGGATCCTCCAAAATTGCTTGGTACTATTGCTACCTAGTCTCAACCCTTGAAAACTTGTTGCCCAATTAGTTTCTCCCACAAAGTTGCAATCTTCAGGAACAAATTTGTTTCATCGGGGTGGTTGCCTAATTTGAAGGAAAAGGCCACAATATGGTGAAGAAGAACCATTTTGAGAAGATGGTGTTGCTAGAAATGGTAATGAATAGGGTATGGATAAGTTCATATAGTACCATTCTTATACCTTAGTTTAAAAATAATATTTGCATCTGACTTCACATGAGTATTCTGGTAACAATTTTAATTTTCATTCTCATATCCACTGAATGCCTATATACTTATATCTGCATCCACAACTCACATTTTACTCATATATAATGTTAATAATAATAAATTAATGAAATATGGAATAAGATGGCTATGTGTGTTCAAAATGTGGGAAGGAGGGTGCTAGGTGAAAGTAAAGGAAACAAATAGGCATTGCAACAGGGCAGGGCGGGGGCAGGTATTGCATTCCCCGTCCCCGCCTCCGACTCAAAACCCGCTCCTCGCCCCCATCCTCAATCCCCATCGGTTTTAAAACCCAGACCCATCCCCGCCCTCGCTGGGGATTGGGTTTTCCCCGCCTCGCCCCGCCCCCGCTATTTGAATAAAATTAAATAAGAAATAAAAATAATAGAAAAATAATATAGTTTTTTATTGAAAAAATCGAATGAAAATGCTAATTATGTAACAAAAAAAAATAACAAACTCACATTCAAAATCAATCTACAAAACCATGTAGTAATTATGCATACCCAAAACCCAACCTTTTTCTGTTAACAGTAACCCAAAAAATATACCTAACAGACCCAAAAACATGTTTCTTAAAGAACATAAATATTTAGTTTATTAGAATTTGGTAGTCTTTTTTCTTTTTAGGTTTTACTGTAATAATATTATGTTATGGATTAAGTTAGAAACAAATTTCAAATATAGATGAAAATGACAGGCTGCATAAATCATGTTTTTGGTTTCTTTACATATAAAAAACCAAACTTGATAAGATGGTTTAAATTGTTGCATACATTTGTAATAAAAATATTTCTTTGATGCATGTGAACACATAATTTCATCTTTCATTTTGCTTATATTTATTTGTCTTATTTGTTTTTGTTTTAAAATAAAATTTAAAAGAGGAAGATTTAAATAATGTTAAGATTTAAAATAAACAAATAATGTTAAGATTTAAAACAATAACCTAAAATATATTATATACCCCAAAGTGTCCAGGCAAGTACCATTAGAGTGTTGCAGAGCAATTATCTTTCAAAGTATTTGCCATGTCGCTATCACAAACACATAAACATTAAAATGCCACTATATAGATGTATCTTTAATCATTGATAACGGTTCATGAATCCTAGATACACAATATTTTTATGAATCCAGATTTGACAGTCATCATGCTAATAATTACAAATTTACAAATTTTTCATAAATTAATGCTTTTTTTATTAATTTCATTCCATACCATAAACTATTGTAATTGTATTCTTATTGTTGACACATGTATCATGTTAACTGCTTATGAAAATTAAGACCAGAAAACATTCGTTCTAACATGTTTTATTAATATTAATTATAATTATTATTATTATTATTATTTCTAAAAACATAAATTGTTCTTGAAAATAGAAACCAAATAGGATATTAGTTTACTCTCCAAAGTCCAACCTTAAATAGAGCATCATGATTTGGAGTCTTAGCAATTAGTCAGACTAACTAATAAAGTTCAAAGATAGGGAAAAAAAAAACCACAGCTCCCTCCATTTCCCCTGCCTCATTGAGCTAAAAATTTGGTATAACAATTGAAGCAGAGTAATATTGTTTAAACCCCTTATGCAGTTTTTGCTTCAGAACCCAACTTTCCCTGTTATATATATTAAAAAAGAAACTTGAAATCATTTAACAAAGAAACTTTTCTTTCTCTCACATTCACAAATGAGAAATTCACCCTTAAACAACTTATTTAGCGCCTCAATTTCATTAAGGATTTCATCTTTCATGTAATAAACATGTTTAGGTGGTGTGGTGCAAAATATATCTAAAGTAAGAGCTTAACCAAAAAACAAAACTACCAAAGCATTCAATAAAGGAAGTGAATCTGTAAATCTTATTGCAAAATTATGACCACCTCAACCATCAGTCATAAAATAAAGGACCCCGAATATTTTTTACAAGTGAACAATAAGATCAAAGTACCCACATAAGTTGACACAATTTATTTAGTAGATAGGTTTTTAGTAGAAACTGAAAGTTGAAGTACAAAGATAGCCCAAGAAAAACAGAAACTACATGATCTTGATGTCTTAAACATTCTATCTGAAATCGAGTATAGCAAGGTGTAGTCTTCAAGATCAAAGACCTTGTAAATACTGAGCATTGGATGAAAGCGTGTTAGATGAAACAACCAATGAGCGTAGCAAACACTTAAATAACAGATTAACAATAGAAGTGGAATAGAAAGATAAGAGAACGAGGACCTTTCTGTTGAGATTATCAAACTCTACATATCCAAACCATTTTAAACATTCAGACTTGCCCCTCTGAATGTATCTAAGAACATAAATGAAAGATCATGTAAGCAAAATAAGTTTTAAACATCGATCAAAGAGGAGGATTTGAATGGATAGACACAGGATTCACTCACCCAAAAAACCAGAAATCAAGTTGGTGCTTTGTGAAAGAAGACTGAAGTGGGTGCGTCGGTGAGTTGGTGACGGAACGAAAGGGATAAGAGATGATCGTCGTTGGTCGTGATGGAAGGGAGGAGAGCCACGCACAGCGCCGCAGTCGCAGACTCACACTTGGCTTTTAGGTTTTAACTTTTAGGTTTTTCGTTTTTGAAATAGGTTAATAAGGTTATGTAATACCCCGCCCCCGCTTTTTCTTAACAGGGAAAACCCGAACCCGGTCAACGCGGTTTTTCTCCGTAAAAATCGGGACGGGTTCGGTTCGGTCCCCGCGGGGTCGGATTCCGCTGCCATGCCTAGAAACAAAGTTCTTACAAAGGAAACATGGTGGTGGAATGGAGAGGTGCAAGAGGCTATTCAACAAAAGAAGGAATGCTTTAGATCTTTGCATAAGTGTCCCAATGATGAAAATTTGCAAGATTTTAGAGTAGCGAGGAAAAATGCAAAAAAAGCAGTGCGGGAAGCTAGAGGCAAAGTTTTTAACGATTTGTATAAAAATCTTGGGAGCAAGGATGGGAGAAAGGTATTTACAAACTTGCCAAAATGAGGGATAAGAAGAGTAAAGACCTCACCCAAGTTAGATGTATCAAGGATGAAAATAAAAAACTTTTGGTAAGGGATGAAGATGTAAGCGAAAGATGGCTAAATTACTTTAACAAACTTTTTAATGAAAATGACGACAAGAGTGAGGTGGATTTGGAGTACGTTTTTGATGATCTGAATAGAAGATTTGTGTGCATAATTAATACACATGAAGTTAATGAGACTTTAAAGAGGATGAAGAATAATAAAGCTTTGAGACCTGATGACGTCCCTATTGAAGTGTGGAGAGGCTTGGGAGATGTGACAATAAAATAGTTGACCAATCTTTTTAATAGAATTCTTCAAACAAATAAGATGTCGGATGTTTGAAGGAAAAACATGCTTGTGCCTATTTACAAAAACAAGGGAGATATCCAAAATTGTTCAAACTATAGAGGCATCAAGCTCATGAGCCATACTATGAAGTTGTGGGAGAGAGTTATCAAACATCGCCTAAGGAGGGAGACCAAAGTTTCTGTAAATGAATTTGGATTTATGCTAGGAAGATGTACCATGAAAGCTATCTTCTTGATGAGACAATTAATGGAAAGGTATAGGGAAAAGAAGAAAAACTTACATATGGTGTTCATAGATCTTGAGAAAGCATATGATAAAGTCCCAAGAGAAGTCTTATGGTGGACTCTTGAGAAGAAAAAGGTAGCATTAAAGTATGTTAATGCAATCAAGGATATGTATGATGATGTGTGAAAGCTTGTAATGGAACATCAAGGTATTTTCCTATCACGGTAGGTGTTCACTAAGGTTCAGCTCTTAGTCCTTATCTTTTTGCCTTGGTGATGGATAAACTAACGAAAGATATTCAAGAGGAAGTGTCGTGGTGTATGTTTTTTGCAGATGATATTGTGCTTATTGATGAGACCAAATATGATGTTAATAGGAAATTGGAATTGTGGAGAAACACTTTGGAGTCTAAAAGATTCACGATAAGTAGGAGCAAGACAGAGTATATGAAGTGTGATTTTTCGAGAGTAAGAGATGGTGATCAAGACATAGTGCATCCACTTGGTCAAGAGGTACCCAAGAAAGATGTTTTTAGATACTTGGGATTAATGTTGCAAAAAGGTGGTGAGATTGATGAAGATGTAAATCATAGAATTAGAGCAACGTGGATGAAATGGTGAAGTGCATCAGGATTTTTGTGTGACCGCAAAATTCCCCATAAGTTGAAAGGAACATTCTATAGAATAGTTGTAAGATCGAGAATGCTATATGGAGCGGAATGCTGGCCAGTACATAGGCAACATGAGCATAAAATAGGGGTAGCATAAATGAGGATGTTAAGGTGGATGTGTGGATATACAAAGAAAGGTATCAATGGTACCGGTATGTGAAAAGATAAGGGAGAATAGATTGAGGTGGTTTGGGCATATTATGAGACGGCTACTGGATGCTCCTGTAAGAACAAGAGTTTGTTACCAAGAACTCAACACAAAGAGAGGTAGAGGTCGACCGAAACTTTCCTGAGAAAAGATAGTTAAACAAGACCTAATGGAGTAGGATATAGATTGGCAGACATTATGTCTTAGGACGGAGTGGAGAAAATCTATAAGCTTGATGAATGTTAAACCCGTTAGTAGTTCTATGTTTCAATCATTCTCTTGTTTTAATTATTTTTCTCTTCTTTTCTCTCTACTTCCTTTCACCCCCTTTTCTCTCTTTTGTCTTATTTCCACTTTTTTCTTCCCCTCTCCCTTTCTCTTTCTGTCTCTTTTACGATTTATCATTGAGTTCATCTATCACAAATCCCAATTAAATTGAGTTAAAGGTGTTGTTGATGTTGATATTGAAAACAATTAATATAATTATAGTAAAAATTCATTCTTAAATAATTCAAATATAACATTAAAAACAAACATAATATTTTATTAGTTCAAACTCAAATCATAAATAAATAAAAATACAAAAAAATTCATTTCAATATAATGATTATTAAAATTAATATTCTAATCATTTAACAATAAATTATATATATGTATAGTACCTACCTGATAATTGAGATTAACATAATCAATCAATTTAAAACTTACTATTATATAATTTTTGGTGTATAATAATAATAAATTTTAAACTTTTATTAAAAATAATAAAATTTAATCCTAAACTTCGTGTATATTATAAACCCTCCATACCGGATATTAACAAACCATTAATTAACATTTTTCAATAAATTCTCTAAGTCTTAATCATCCAACGAACTTGCTAAATGCTAAGTTCTTGTAGAATCTCTGGACGGTAGGGTAGGCCGCATCATGCATAGGTCCACACACGCCAACGCAAAGGAAGAGAAATGGCCCTGTTTTTTTTTTTTTTTTTTTTTTTTTCTTAAAAGAAAAAAAAACACTTCTGTGGGGTTATAAAAGTCCGGCTGGTTTTCATAAAATTGAAATTCTTCAAATTGTTCTAGAAAACAAAGATATTTTTCAGAAGAGGAGATTTTTCTTTTAACATTGACTGAAGAATTTAAAATCAACTTGTCAAAGAAGTTTGAAAGAAAGTCAATCAAATCCACGTCATCATCCACTGAAATTATATAATAGAATTTATTATCTTTTTAATTCTGTTTTTTTTAGAATTTTATTTTTAGTTTCTGATTTTTTTAACTAATTAATGTCTTTTAAATTTTTTCCGTTCTTAACTTTTCTCCCTTCCTAGTTTTCAGACCATAACGTATTACAAGTAAAGACAAAAAAAATTAAGGAACTAAAACCAATAAAAAGAGCTCAAGCACTAAAAATAAAAATTCTAAAAAAATTAAAACTAAAAAACTTAATAAACTCTAATAAAATAATGATATTATTTCCCCCCAGGCTCTTGTTTCAATGGCAGACCATTTCCTGATTTTTTTTAATAATCTTTCTCTACACAACAAAACATAGTTTTCTTTTCTAATAAACAATTAAAATGCTACCTAAAAATACAATTGTATAACACTGTACGTAGTTATTAACGTAAGGGTAGACACTTTTTAAACTAAGGGCAAAAATGAATTTTAAAATATAAAAAAATTAATATTATAAAATAAAATCATAAAAAATAATTTAAATTCAAGAATGGTACTCAAAATGAACTTAGAATTATATATTTAAATATTATAAAATAAAATCATTTTCAAACATAAAATAATTTTAAAAAAAATTCTCAATGTTTGTACAAAACTTTTAAAACTTATCACAAATGTCATGAAGGAATAATAGAAAAATTAATAAAATTTGTTTGAATAATAAATTTTTGCTCAATTAAGAGTTAAAAAGTAGAGTGTAAATTAAGAAGAATTGATTTTACTTTAAGCAACCTTGTTTTTTTGCAACGCAAAACAATGATGGTATGTTTGGACTTTGGAAATGTTGTACTCAACTTAAATCATGTTTAGAGAACTAGCGGTGTTTAATTAGAAGAGCATGTTAACATGTTTGACAAAAATTGTTAAAATTAGCCTGTGCGAACTCAATTCATTATTTAAGGATAATAAATTAGAACCAAAGAAAAGAGGTCATTTTACATTTAAATCATGGCTTTAACAAAAGAAAATTTTCTGTTAAAAAAATGTAACATTTTTCTGTAAAAAAAAGAGAAGTAATATTTTATTTTTGTGCTTTCTTGAAAATTTAATATTAATTTTTATTACATGTAAACTTGTTTTAAAAAATCAAGTAATTAGATACAAGTGATGAATGTGTTAAAGATAATGTTGAATTATTCAAATAGTACTCAAATTCAATCCTTGGTAAATATAATTCTTAATCAGACTTTTATTTACCTCCTGATCGAACTCTGGATGAGTCACGATCTCTTTCCCTTGATGGACTAGAGATTAAGACAAAAAATAAACTTGTTTTTAAGATAAAAAAATTCAAACATAAATAAATTTAATTTAAATAAATTTTATAAAATCAAAGTTATTTAAAATAAAATTTACAAATAATTATCCAAATACACATAAATCAATAAGTGTACTAAAATTAAATTAATATTTCTTAGCCTAAAAATTTGCTCTCTAAGCAAATCACATTTTTGGGGCTAGGATCCGAGAGCCATATATGAGACTATAAACAACAACTTCAAGCTCTTTGATATTTTTTAAGTCATGAAAGGTTTTAGGATTTGATACTTCTTCATCTTCATAACTTCACTATTTGCCATTAAACACAATTTTATTGGTAGATGAGGTTTTTAACTAATTCATGTAGCCACTATAACTTTGTTCTTCTTTTGACCCTTTTTTCTAGCTTTCGTAAGCAGAAGGTACTCATGTTTTGGTCTTTTCGTCCTTTTGAGTGTGTCCTTTTTTTAAGAGGAAGCTCTCTCCCTTGCCTCTTCTTTTGAGCATTCTCTAAATTTTTTTTATATGAATTCTAGCCCATCTTCCTTATAAAGTAGGGAATCATCATTATCTTCATGGTTATTAAACTTTCAAGTTAATTTGCTAACTCTTACGAGTTGACTCATGAGTAAATTCTCTTTTTAGTAAACACAGTAGACTTGGTATAAACTCGATAGATTCTTGAGTTTACCACAGAGTTAACGAATCAATGTTTAAAAAAAAATTAGACCAAAGTACAAATCATTTTGGGTTTTTTTTTTTGTGCATTTAGGTTTAACATACCTCAATTTGGTGTGTTGTTCATGAATCGAAGAATTCTCACCTCTAACAACATAAAATCCTTAATCTCTAACAACATCAAACCCTCGATGTGAATGCTCTACCACTACTATCACTTCCACAAGTTATTATCTATTAATAATGCATTATCAAACTTGGTTATTTAAGTAATGTGGAATTTATGCTTTACTATTTTGCTTTATTATGTTGTTGAAATGTTTAATTGGTATGTTATTTATAGGTATTTTGTTATTATTTTTATATGAAGTAGACTCTTACGAGTCTATGAGTCGAGTCTATGGAGATCCCACAAGTCTACATAAACTCTTGAGTTTGATAACTGTTTGTTGGGTTGTGACATCAATTGTCCCATGGCGGAGGCCCAGGTGGGTCAAGTCATAGTCAACTTGTAACGCTTGGGTTGTTATAGTCTTAAGTAGAAAGAGTTGCGCTCTAACTATTAGCTATAGCTTTTGGCCTAGTGGTAAGCGCTCGATCCAACAATTAGTATCAAAGTTAGAGTCACAAGTTCAATTCCCAACGGGGCTAGTGGTGGATGCAAGAAACTAATGAAGGGTGGACACTCAATAAGTTCAAGTACATATATTTTAATAAAAAAAGTATATTACAATAAAAATAATTACAATGTCATCTTTCTAGGCCGTATTTTTTGGAATTTCATCATAATTGCCTTATTATCAATGCTTTCAAATACATCTTTTTCAATATAAGGCATTAAATAATCATTCAATCATTCATCCCTCATCCGATTACAAAGTGCAGTCGTGATGTATTTCGTAGCTGAAAATGCTCTTTCCACAGATGCAATTGATACAGGATAAATTAATGTTAACTTTACAAGTAAATAAGCCAAAGGATACACAATATGTTTTTTTTTTCTTTTCAACCATCCTCTTGGCAAGATCAACTATTCCTTGCAAATTCAAAAACTTAGGGTCACTTTGCACATCAACAATATATGTGTCGAGCTGATATTCAAGCATGACAAAATCATTCAAATCAAAATCTGAAGGATAAAAGCCAGCAAATTCACACAACTTATTCTTGTCAAATGCTGAGAAAGATTTACACGGATTTAAACATGCCATGCATTCCAACAAATTCGAACTAACTTCACTAAAACGATCATTCAACTCTTGAAGTTGAGTATTTATCACTGCATAAAATATGTCAACCTTAAAGTGATGCAGATGAGAAACTGGTCCTCTACGTTTTGTTCTCCTGGTAATGCAAGTACAATTTCCATATCAGGGATACTATATCATGTTTTATACAAAATTTAGAAGTCTTCTGAAATAGATTATCACACCCAGTATCTTTCTTCTTCTGTAATAACACCTTTGAAACTTTTACAAGAGTCATAGCATTCACAATATCTTGATCTTTTCTCTGAAGTGCTTGTGACAACTCATTCGTTATTGCTAAGACTGTGATCATCAAGTTCAAAAGTAATACAAATTCAAAAGTTTGCATACGCATCATAAGGCCAGAGGTTTTAGACCTTTTTGCATGCATAAGGGTTGTATAGTCTTTTATAATTTCTAGCACATCAAACACAGGATCAAACAATGTACACAGACTTATCAATGATCGTTAATGTCAGCTCCAACGTGTGTCCCTTGGTTGTGACAAACTCATTTCTTTATTCAAGCCTATCCCTGATTGAATATCATCGCTTGCAATACTTTTGACTATCTCATCAAATTGCTTTTCTCTCAAAATATCTGCTCTTTTGCAAGAAGCACCAACTGCATTTCACACCAATAATACAAAATTAAAGAAGTCAGTCAATGCGTAAACTTTTTTTGCACAAACCACTGGAGCTAATGGAAGTTGATGTGCAAAGCAGTGAACATAGTAAGCAAAATTATTTTAAACTAAAATCAAGCTTTTCAGACCACTGAATTGACCACTCATATTGCTTGCGCCATCATAACCTTGACCACGAATCTTTGTCAAGCTCAAGTCATTTTTGGCAAAAATTAATTCAATTGTTTCTTTAAGTGAACTAGCTGTAGTATCTGAAGCATGAACAAGACCAAGAAAACGCTCAATAATGTCACCATTGCAGTTCACATATCTTAAAACAATGACCAACTATTCTTTAATTGATATATCACGAGCTTCATCAACTAGTATAGAGAAGAAATTATCCCCAATATCTGAAATAATACCTCTGGTAACTAAACTAGCAGCAACATTAGTAATATATTTCTGAATTGAGGGAGCTATCATTTTGAGATTCTCTAGGGCATTATTCAAAGATACATTATTTACCTTCTCATTGCTTTCACAAAGGAATTTTACAAGCTCCACAAAATTTTCATGATTCATTGAAGTATCTGTCTCATCATGTTCCCGAAAAGCCAAATGTTGTCGTATGAGATATCAAATACATTAAATTAAACCATTCAGACGAGTACGATAATCCTGTTTGGCTTTGTCAGAAATGCCAGACACAAAAATGTCAATATTGTTAGATAAAGGGTGAGCTTGAATAAGGATCAAGATGTATGCTAAAACTTGGATGAATTTTAGCTTTTAACATGCCATTCAATTGAAGGCATTTGTAATATTTAGATATATGAGAGTTTCATCCTATAATCCATAGTATTGCATAAACATCATTCATTGGCTTGCATTCATGATTTGACAAAACAACATGGTTTGTGAAAAATCTTTAAGATTTCATGATTGCATAAAAGCCAAGTGCTCATGGTTAAGTTTTGGAAAAAACTACTTTTTACACTGACTTAATCGATTACCAGAATTTGGTAATTTATTCCTTAAGCCATGATGAACTAATTAATCGATTACAAGGTAACAATAATCAATTACATAGTACAAACACAAAATAGGTTACTCATGTGTTAATCGATTACCATCTAATCGTAATCCATTACTTGGCGCATTTAGGAAAACAAGACTACCTGTGCTAATCGATTACATGGTGATTTAATCGATTACATTCAGTTACAACATTTTGTTATAAATAGCTGTTAGGTCTTTTGATTTTATGAGAAAATTATAATTTGAGATTTTCATAGTTTTCAAAAGCCTTCTGAAAGTGAGAAAAAATATTCTGAGTTCTGAAGCTCTTGTCCACAAATTCCAATATTCATGTTTCATTGAAAGTTTTTCTCTTGGACAAGATTTTAAGAAGCTCTTGGAGAGTTTGGTCTGAAACTTATTTGCTTTCAACCTTGACCAAGATTGGTAATCATATGCATTCATATACCGTGGATCATCAGGTTGTTTCTCTGCATTAGTTTCTGTGTGTAATTTGTTTTTATATTTCAGCTTGTAAGTTGCTATTTCAAAAGGATTCTTTAAACTTTTCTAGAGTTGTGTTCACTAGAGGGAAGAGTAGAGAAAAGTTCTCTATGTCTTGATCATTAGAAGTCTAATAGGGTTTTAGATTTCAGTTCTTTATCTAGGGTTGATAAAAAGTGATCTTTTGTAAGCTTGTAAAGAACATATTTTATTAATAGTGGAACTCTAGCCAATGTAAACTAGATGTAACTTCTCTTGTAGAGAGGTAAACCAGTATAGCTCTTTATATTGATTACTTTCTTTAATCTCTTATCATCTTAATCTGTGATTCATTTGGTGAAATCTTTATTACTCAACAAGTGAAGCTATTAACAATTATTTTCTTGAGTTGAGTGATTTGATTGATTGAAGCATTCTTGGTTTAATTGTGATAAAGATCCTAATTTCACTGCTTGTTTTAAAGAAATTTTAAAGACTCTGTTTTAACCAATTCACGCCCCTCTTGGTTATTGTTTGTGTTCATATTGTTTTCAAATATGTTGATTTTGATTCATCAAATCTTTGGCAGCACTGAAGCACAATTTATGAATGCTTCCAACTTTCCTAATATGTTTAAGAAGCCGTTGTTTGTCCTTCCAATTGCTAAATCCTTCTCCCGCAAATGAATCATGACCACCCTTTCCATCACCATGCTCACAATTAAATATATATAACAATGCAAGCAAAATACAACATCTTTTGATTCACTATACTCAAACCAAGTGTCAAACCCATTGTACCATTGAGAATTAAATCTATGCATTTTTAACCCTAATTAAGGATTGAGAAATGTTGTCAAGTTTTTGTTGACAAGGACCATTCGTTAGATAAATTCTTCGAATCATTTTCCTTTCTTGAGCACTCTTCGCAAATCTCATAATAGGAAATCTTTTACCTGGATCAGGAACATACAAATCATTTCCATTTCTTGAACACTCATTTTGTTTATCTTGAAATAAATCAATAGATGAAGATTCAGATAGAGAATATTTAGCACTATTACCACTTGACTTTGTAAAAAAAAGAACCTAAATACCTTTCCATCCTAAAAAATGGCAAATGACAAAAATGAATCAATGTATACCCAAGAAAAATGAAAAATATGCAACCTAGTTCCACCACTAGGCACTGGATACCCTTCAAAATAATGATTCTAGAAACCTACTTCCCACTCTTTTCTTCTTAATTTCTCTTTTGTTTTACATAGTCTGTCAAACAACCCAAACATGTATACATAGTTTTTTAAATCTTATTTTCCAAACCTAAATACTTTTATTGTTATTGTAATGGAAAATAATCAATTAGTTAAAAAATGAACCAATGTTTCAGAATAATAAACAAGAGTTGTTTTTTAATTTGGTCATGTCATATGAATTGTTTTTGATCAATTAGTTTTTTAATTTCTTTCATATCAAAATTATTAAATCATCAGCATGACCAAAAAACAACATAAAACATGTAAATTTTTTTCCAGTAATAATGGCAAAAGAGGCTATGCAGAGATATAGAGAAGGGAAACCTTTCTTGGCCAGTAATGTCTCAAATCTGAGCCTTAACGATTTTATTATCAGTGATGAGAGTCTTGGTCTGAAACTCAACGCCAATGGTTTCTTACTTGCTTTGGAATCGATGTTGAACTCGTTCTTGGCGAAGCGTGCTGCGTGCAAGGCTGCAAGCAATTGGGTTTTACCAATAGCAGAATTGGGGGCACTTGAATTGGGAAATAAAATGGAAGGAGAGAAATTAAATTTTAAGAGAAGGGTACTTTGATAGTTCTACATCAAATTTTAAGGGTGGACACTTGCCCCCCTTCTCATGCACGTGGCTCTGCCTCTGAACGGGGCAATTGCTGAGGGGGAGATTGTTTGTTGGGTTGTGACATCAATTGTCTCATGGCGGAGGCCCAGGTGGGTCAAGTCACAGTCAACTCGTGGTGCTTGGGCTGTTATGCTCTTAAATAGAAAGAGTTGTGTCGTAACTATCAGTTATAGCTTTTGGCCTAGTGGTAATTAGTCAATCCAACAATAGCCTTGATCATCTTCACTATAATCATCAAAATCAATGAGATATTTAATGTAGAAAATGATATGTCAACTTTTAGAGTTACATTCAGTGCAATAGCTTTGCCTATCTTAGGCATGATTTTATACACTATTTCTTGTTCATCCACTTTGAGAGTTTCCATTAGTTCATCCATTCTAAGAACAAACAAGTCTTTAGCTTCTTGGATAGTTGTAACTTTGGGTCGAAACTTTGGGAATGATTCTTAGGATCTTTGTGATATGCTCTTGGTTGGTATAGGTCTTTTGCTAATGACTTGAGGTCATATGTCTTCCCCAACTACTTGAGATCATCAATGATGATAATGAATATGTTGATAATCTTTCAAAGGACTCGTGCACACTAAACAACTTGTATTGGTGAGTAGAAAATTTGATTTTTTTTACTCATACACTAGTTAGTCCTTTCACGAGCATTTCTCATTGTTCCATATTTCTTGAGAAATTAGACAACCTATTACCTTCTCATATTCATTTTTGCTTAAAGTACAAGTGAGGAAAATTTTGGCTCTTGAGTCCAATAGCATCTTTTAATTCTCTTTAGCACACTAGTTGTTCAAGCTTGACCTCTATAGTTTCCATTAATTTTGGTAAAAAAAATTCATTAGTGTGTATGATTAGAAGCATAGTTAAGAAGGTATCCCTAGTCAAGGGATATAAGATGTAAGACTGAGCAAGGAATAGGACATGATTGTCTACATTGTTTAAAAGCACACACACCAAAAGTAGTCAATGCAACAAAATTCAAGCAGAGTTCTCAAAAGCACCAATTTATAAGCAGCAAACTCTTAAAGAAGACATGTAAGTATTCATAAGAATAAATTTACTTGCATGAGTTATCAAGTCCACATGAAGGAAAATCAACTAGAAGCAAAGAAGAATTATATATAAACACTACAATAACCAAAAGCAACTCAAGAAGTATCTTGCAAGAGAAGAGTCTTTAGAAGATAGCCCATGATAGAAACTAGAAGAAGTCATAAGGTATTCGCTAACACAAATAGCAAGCACCAACAACTACAATTCAAATTTCAAATTGTGTTGACTACACATAGTCGAGAAAGAGTAGAGAATGCAATAAATAAAGTTCAGAAGCTACAGAACTTGGAGGAAAAACAACCAACACACAATTGTATGAAAGGGAAAACTCATACAATTTTGAATGTGTTTGAAAATCCCTCTAATAGGAAAAAACTAATAGCTCCAAGGACCTTCATTTGAAGGATCTCATTGCAAAGGAAAGAGATCCAACAAGAGCGGACAATATCTAAAGAGTCGAGCTACTTAAGAACACACTCTAGAATTCAAAAGAGTTTTACTTTGCCAAAACACTCTAGCTAGGATTAGAGATAAACCTTTTCCATCTTAAAGGGTGTATGTAAGCACCTTAACCTAAGGAAACTCAGTTAAGAAGACATCCTAAAAGATGTAGTTGAATCTGTCCTAATAAATCCCCCAAAAGAGGGAAACTCGGAAGAACAATTAGGGATTTGTTGCTTCTAAAGTTATTTGTGAACACAAAAAGGTTGTTGTGAGTGTTAACAATAGTGTTTGGGTTTGAGTTTGGAGAGGCTTGTGAAAGAATAGTTGAGTTGATTGGAAACTTGCAGATGCTAAAAATATTGGTGAAGGGCATGCAAATACTAGGAGAATACTATTGAAGGGCCTATAGAGGCTAGAAGTATACAAAGTGGAACTTGTATATGTTAATAATATTGGGTTAAGAAAAAGCTTGCAGAGACTAGGATAGAATTATTTTGGTAAAATGAGTCTGAAGAAGCTTTAGAAGAATATATACCTAGTATAAGTGTGTTTAGACCTAAAGGAAAATCCTACAAGTGTTGATGCTGAATGTAGTGCAAGGTTGAGGTGAACTAATATAAATTTTCTATGTGTGGTATCCTTCTTTATTGCTTCTCATATTTTTATCTTTGCTGCATACATGCTATAACTTTTGAAAAGAAAAAAAAAATCTTATTTTACTTAAGCATAACATTATCTATTATCAAAAGGTTTTCCAAAATTGTTTTGATCATCAAAAGTAGCATTTATTTTTCACAAAGAAAGAAAATCAGAATCTATTTTGAAATGTAGTTTGCTAGTTTGAAAACAATTTTGAGAACAACTTCTTATTGCATAAACTTAATTGGTTTTTATAATTGCTATTTATTATTTAACCAAGTATACAAAGAAAAGTATCATTGCTCTTAACCAAACTTCTAATATTAGAGCATAAGCTTAAAAGGCCAAATATCATAAGCATAAATTGTTTTTGCAAGAAGGTTCAAAGCAATTGAATGTCACCATTCAATCTTTTTTCTAAAGATCAATTGATTTACTTCATTAAGATGATTGATAATTACTAAAGTTAGAGATCAAATTACATGCCTCTAAGGTCAAGGGTTAAAATCAATATATGTTAAATTTAGGAATTAAAATAACTTATAGTTAAAGCATGGTTTTCATTTGAAATAATGCACTTTAAAGAGTGTTTTAAAAATTGGTCAAATCTATCAGTCCAACTGGGAACTCGTGGTATAACCTGTCTAAGCCATTCATTAGACCAAATATTCCTTTGACCTAATTTGACCCGACTAGTTCTACAATTAAACTGATGAACCAGTTCAGTTGAACTGGTGAGCTGATCTAGTTAAACCAATATTTATTATTATTATTATTATTTTAAATATAAGCTTTAATGAAAATACAATAAAAATGACACATCCAAATCAAACCTAGAACATAAAAATTATTTAATAGATTAATTTACCACTAAATCACCAAAATTAATTAGTAAACTTACCATGTTGTTCAACTATTGATCCACTCAGCCATGATACATCAACCCAATATCTTGATCAAGTCCACAACAGGTTTTAAAAATTGACTTTATGGCAACAATATTTATCGAAATTTTACATTTAAAGGTAGAGATACTGATAATTAATGTGGATAAAGAAGTGGAAAAGGCGTGGCAAAAGCGTGGGCACAAGGCGTGATTTGAACTTATAATTAAAATAGATAATATTTCTTTAAATTGAATAGAACATGCTATGTTATCTTTTTTAACAATAAAATTATCATTCAATGTTATCTTTGAACGTGTTAAGATACATGTTGTATATTTGTTTTTATTTAGTTGTGTATTTCTTTATTCATCTTGTATACGAAATGAGTTTATTATTATTATGTATAGTATTTATTTATGTTGAGTATAATTTTTAATGTTGTTAAAAACTTGTTATATATTTTGAAAACAAAATTATGAAATTTGACCACAATTAATATTTTGTTATAGTAATTATAATGCTAAGGACAAAATGAGTTGCAATTTAAAAGGTTGGGGCAAAACGTGTGAAAGAAAAAGTTGGATGAAAAAATGTGTGAAAAATATTTGGTGATAAAATGTGTGAAATTTTATTAGTTTATCACCACATGTTAGTTACTATGCCAACTGTCATGCGTCGTCCTTTTATATTATCATTTGTATGTTACATCATCATTTATGTTAACATTACTCATCACATCGATGGTCAACAACTAATTCCGTTAGATGATCAATTAACAAGATGATAAAATATGTAAAATTTTAAAAGTTAAGCAATAAAATGTGCAAATAAAATTGTTGAGAAGCAAAATTTGCAAAATCATGAAACATAGTTGACAAAATATGCAATTAAGCCAAATTATTTAACTCTTATGGGTATTTTTATTTCACTACAGTATATTTACGTCACTCAAACAAACCCAATTTTTTTTATCAGTTGCAGACCCAAAATTTGTTTTGTTATGGGTTGAATCATGGAGTCAGCCAGTTTCAACTTTTATCTCATCCTGTGTATCTTTGTATATGTCGTTTAATTCAGTGACAGTCTATTTCGAGAACCTAAAGCATCCAAATGTCAATTGGGCAATAACATGTTTTTTCTATGTTTTGTTTTTCCAACAAAGTCATGGGACATTGGTGTGTCCGTATTCTGGTTCTTCTTCACCAAAAGAAACCTCCAAGCAGACCCTCCAAATTTGGCACTAAATAACAAGAAGTAATTGACAACATGATTGTGCAAGAAAAAATATATAAACCAATGTGAAATTATGAAATGAAGCCTTTGATCAAATCAATCATTACCTTCATTACATTATTCCTACTCGGCTATGCCTAGAGTTTGATCAAATTTGGCTAGAAAAAAGTGGTCAAGAATTTAATCTTTTCTTTATTTTCTCTCTATGCATATTGCTCCACATAGTTCAATGGCTATGGAGGGAGAGGCACAACCATCACAAGTTCAACTAAGGGTAAACTCTAGGCAGTGGAGGAAAGTGGTAAATGTACATACAATGGAGATAGACCCATCTTTCACTTCAAAAGTTGAACACAGGGAAGTGAAGCATTTCAAGGAATGGTTTCCTTGGTTGATTCCCTTCTTTGTCATTGCCAATGTTATTGTGTTCATGATCACCATGTATGTGAATGATTGCTCCAAGATTTCGGCCACTTGCATTGCCCCGTTCCTAGGTCGTTTTTCCTTTCAGCCTTTCAATGAGAACCCTCTTCTGGGGCCATCATTAATAACGTGAGTTCTTGATGTCCCAGTTCCAGTTCTGCTGTTGAAAATTTATTTCTCTCTGGTCGTGTAACTTATGATCAGTTATCTTATCCCACAATCACACTTTAACTTGATAAAATTATTTCAGATTCCGAATAGTATTTTTAGGTATAGTACCAGTTAGATATTTAATGAAACATAAAAAGATTCATGTGTCTTAATAGATGTAGTATATCATATATATTCTGTCTGTGGTGAATGTTTGGAACATTTGGGCATAGTAGAGATGAGATATGGATCGAGCATAAGCCCAGTCCGTAACCATATGGTTTATGTATGACATGTGATCAGAGTCTTTTGATCCATAGTTAGAAATTTCTTTCAATATATAGGACCATTTTATAGTCTTAACTAAATAGTATAATATAGGACCATTTTAGTGTCTTTAACTAAATAGTTTAAGCTTGAGATAGTAGTTCGTAACAAGTACTGCTGACATGAAATTGCTGTTATAAATGGTTTTGGTAAACTGGTAGAAAATACAGATTGTGCTAGTTGTAGATATTTGTTGCCGTAATAAAAATTTAAGAACTTTGTGCTTGTTAACTGTTCAGGCTACGGAAAATGGGGGCTCTGGATGTGAACAAAGTGGTTCACAGACACCAGGGTTGGCGCCTCATCACTTGCATGTGGTTACATGGTGGAGTATTCCATCTAGTGGCAAATATGTTTGGTCTTCTAGTGGTTGGAATTCGGCTTGAGAAAGAATTTGGGTTCGGTATGTGTGACATTCATATTTGCCTTGCAAAATAATTAACAGGTTATTCTTTTCTAGAGTTATATATAGGCCTGAAGAATCCTTAAGATAAATTTACCATGACAGTATATTTTTCTTTTTAGCTTCTTTTCTAGGAAGTATAACTTTGGTCTTAGATAAACTTCTTCATATTGTAATGTGTTTTTGAGGGACAAGTTGTTTGTCTGTCGGTTGGTTGTTGCTGTTTGTTTTAATCTTCATATTGGTTTTTTTTATAGGCAAAGAGAATATGTATTGATAATCGGGGGACAAGGGAAGAGCAAAAGATTTGCTCCAACCAAGATTAATCTTCATATTGTACCAACAACAAAAAAAATAAACTTCTTCATAAAAAAATAAGAAGGTTAAATAAATTGAGTTTCATTCATAAACTAAATTCAACTTATACACTTTAGCTTTTGTTGAAGTTAAAGGAGAGAAGTTCTTTAAAAGAGAAATAAATACGTTGATTTTAATTTACGAGAGAAATTCAATTCATTTTATCTTTTTATTTTTCTCTTGTAAATGTGTTTATAGAGTAAGTTTATCTAAACAGGGTTTTTCTCATTAGGATATTATTTGCATGTTTTGTAAACATTATTTCCTAATTATTGTGTAGTTGTATTGCAGTGCTTATTGGACTGCTATTTGTCATTTCTGGATTTGGGGGTAGCTTGCTTTCTGCTCTTTTCATTGGGGAAAGAGTCTCTGTTGGTGCCTCTGGGGCTCTTTTTGGCTTACTAGGAGGCATGCTTTCAGAACTCCTTACTAATTGGTTATTGTATGAAAAAAAGGTGCCTTATTAAATTATTCATATTTGAAATGTAAATATCACAAAAGGAAGAGTTGTGCTCTTGAAAGCAATCTATTAATTTGATTTATTTCTTGTCATGTGTAGCTAGGAGCTCTCTTCACTCTTGTGTTTGTCATTGCTATCAATCTAGTAGTGGGGGTTCTCCCACATGTGGACAACTTTGCTCATATTGGAGGGTTTCTTTCAGGATTTCTTCTTGGATTTGTGTTCTTGATCCGTCCCCAGTTTGGATGGATTAAGCAACGAAATGCTCCTCAGCCATATTCTCCAACATTAATTAAACCAAAATTCAATAAATATCAGTGCATCTCCTGGATCCTAGCCCTGATCCTCTTAATTGTTGGGTAAGTCGTGACAGAATTCAACTTGAATGTAACTAAATTTACAGTTAGCATAGGTAGTTATACTGGTTTACAGTTAGTAGTTAGTATAGGTAGTTAGTCCTATTAGTTGGCTGTTGCAACCACTAAAGTTTATGAGTGCTTGCTAGTTTAGTTCATTCACTCAACAGATACTTGCAGTACTTGTATACTATCTCTTAATCATTTTACACAATGTTATTATACGGTAGACCTCTTTATTTTGAGCTCTATGGTGTATGGTCACAATACTTTGGTGTGACATGTATTTTTTCTCATATCATCTCATCTGAGAATTCTGATAAGCTGAAGTCTCATTTTTCTAATATAAAAGTTGCTCTAGAAATAGTATGTATAAAGGTACTTGGAAATTATTAATCATGTTGACACATAGCATGATCCAAGTAGTTAAGGTAGGCAAAGTTTTGGGAGTTGCTTTTAGATTCACCTTCTAAAGCATAACAAAATATAATGAGACCAAACTTCTATAACTTAATAAAGTGAAATCTTTTGGTCACAAATGGACTGAAGACTATAAATAGGGTGCGTTGTGGCACATCACAAACTCTAGGCATGCTTGCATTGCAACTTTTGCCTGGTCCATCATCTTGTACAAACCATTACTTTTCTTTTCACTTTC
The DNA here is from genome assembly GCA_007407185.1 of Glycine tomentella. Lineage (NCBI taxonomy): Eukaryota > Viridiplantae > Streptophyta > Magnoliopsida > Fabales > Fabaceae > Glycine > Glycine tomentella. The sequence continues at coordinate 429,488 of PYAF01003195.1, forward strand.
ATTCTGTCATTTTGATTATTTAGTTCAGTTTATGCATAACAGATTATACTTGACAGATTTACCACTGGTCTGATTGCACTTCTCCGTGGTATTGATGCAAACGATCACTGCTCCTGGTGCCATTATCTGTCTTGTGTTCCAACTTCAAGATGGAACTGCAATCCGAAATCTTCATCTTGTGTTGTGGTAAGCATTTGTGCTGAAATATGTTCATCTGAATTGCCAGTAAGGAACTAGGAGTGAAAAAAAAACAATGTTCTTCATGATGTTAACCTTTAACTTTTATGGTTCTTATAAAGTGTTATTTTCAAGTGTTATAACTCATATTATTGTTGTTGTGATACTTGTGTGGATGTGTATATTATGGTGTATTGGTGTGTTTGGTAGAGAGGAGAGAAATAATATTAGAAAGAATTTTTGTACTTTTCTTTGGAATCCACATTTTTTACATTATATGATAATTTAAAAAAAAATCTTCTATTTTCATCCTCTACATCAAACACACCCTTAATGTTTGTTAAATACCATATTGTAGATAGAGCAGATTGGCAACCAGCTGAACTTGATATGCTCAAGCAATGGAAAATCCAGTACATATTATATGCAAAATCCGACCCATTCCCAGATCCATGAATTGTGTGCTCAACTTTGTACTTGAGTTTTGATAAATTCCTTCTGCTTTATTATATGATACAAAAATCGTATATTTTTCTTTAATTAATACGTTTTTTTTTATATCATTTTGTGTAAGTACTAAGTAGTACCGATTGATTTGCTACTTATTGTACTGCTATATGAAAATGTTACACATACAGCTGATTTGTATTATAAAAATTTGGGTTCAAAACTTCAAATTGCTTTGATATGGACTCACTTGATTATTTTATGAAGTTATCCTAAGAGCAAACGATTAAAAAATGTTTTCATTTTGTTCTAATGTATTTGTAGCCAGGAATTCTCTTACACATGGTGCAATTTTGGTCTAAGGGCTTTGATATATATTTGGAAGTCAATTTGGGCTTTTGATTAAACTCAATTAAGTCGAATGGACATACTTAAGTGAAGTAAAATTTTCACAATGTTAGTTTCTTTTTTTTTTTTTTTTCTTTCTTGCAAGATTCGATCAAAGGAACTATTTTTTTTTATTACTTGTAGCAAATAAACAATAGTTATCATCGGAACAAAGTGCTATTTTGAGTCACGTTTTGCTCATAATAAACAAATCTTAAATTATTTTCATGAACGACAAAATTTATAGGGCTATTGAGAAAATAATAAAAATACATGATTTCTTCTTTTGTCTGCAACCTCTATTGGCACTTGGAGCAAAAGTTTGATTGAACAAATTGAAACACTTTCAATTTTAACTTCACTAATTTCTAAAACTCTAATTATTATTAATTAGATAAATGTTAACAAGTGTTATAAGGATATCGGTTAAGAAACTTAAAATATAAATATTTTTATTAGAAGAAAAAAATTGCATTATTCAAAATCTTTTTTATGTTCTCTTATAATTTATATAATAAATATTTTTTATTTTAGTTTTTAACCAATATTTTTAATATTTGTTAGCAAAATCCTGTTAATTAAGTTGATTCAAAGATAACTATAACTATGAAACTGTCTCTATAGAACTGAAATTTCCTTAGTGGCTATAGAGTGAAGACAATTCCATTTAGCCAATGATGATGAAATCCAAGGTAAACAAGAAGCCTAATTTTGCCATGAAAATAGAAGTTGCGGGCACATCAATAACAAATTAAATGACTCGGTCTCAGATAACTAAATCCGAATAACTTTATTCGGGGTAAGCACCAAAAATGATGTTCTTGCACACTATTCTCTGAACAAGGAGACATGTAGGTGGAAAAATCAGTATGTGTGTAGAAAACGTTGTAAGACAAGATGTTACATGGTGGAAACTGTGCATATATAATTAAGGTGAATGTATCTGCACATTTTTCGGGTATCAAGGTGCCTAATTTTTTTACGGCTTTTCAAGACTATCTAAAGCAGGTGTGCTCTACTAAACATTTTAGAGACTTAGTTATTGGCTTTCCCCTAAGGAATATCCTTGTTCACATAAAAAAAAATCAAGATTGAATATCAACTAAGTGAAGTTAAAAAAATTTATTTTAAATATGTTCTTTTTATTAACATACGTAATTTTTTTTTATCAATATATAAAACATTTTTTATTTTATAAATACTAATAATAATAATTTTTTGCCGATGAACTTAAAGTATAAGTTTTAATTGTTTTATCCTTTTTAGTTGTTTTAGCCTTGAATTGATCCTTAAAAAGATACTAAGAAATTAGGAGGCATACTATGGGGCACATAAGTAAGAAAAAACCCCCTTAAAATATAACATTTTTTTTGGACACCACATGTATTCTCTAAAAAAAAAATTGTTTGAGTTGTATACAATTATTATAAACAATAAAGTTTTTTTTCAAATATTTAACGTAATTACATGAATAGAGTTAAACTTGAGATAACAGGCAAAATTAGAACAATCCGGCAACTGTTTAATTGGAGCGCTCTATTTAAACTTTATATTTATATATTGTATGGACCAAGCATAGCTTTTGTATATGCGGAGATTAACTAGATTTTGCAGTCCAAAATTTTCATTTAATTTGTTATTTGACAAAATAAACCAATGACACGTTCGTCGTCACGAACCCGATCTATTTCTCGGCTGGATCACCTCCTTTCACCTCCTTTTCAGGGAGAGCTAATGCTTTTTTAAAGTCTTATGAAGTTTAGGACCTTCCTTCTCTTAGCCTTAGTAGACTATTGTAACAAAAACACGCTAAGCTATTTGGAATTACAGAACTACGAGTGTTCAATTTTGGACTCTTCGGTTAATTTCGGAGTGGAGGCTAGGGAAGTGATCATAAATGCAGCAACAGAAAAAACAGAATGTATTTAACAATACCATAGTTCTTACGAGATTTGCGTAACCAAAACAAGCATTGAAATGTGCATTTAGAAGGTTGGTCTCGACAAAGACTGAGATTCACCATGCTCAATGCACGTGGTGTGCTTGTGACTAGTCTAAATATGCTCTTTATTTGCGGAATCAGAGGTTTGACTAAGTGATGTTATGATCACTCCTAAATTTTTTAAGTTTATTTAAATTATTATGCAATATATAAAGATATTTTATAGTTTCTCATCTTATTAAAAATTAAAATTGTATTTATTTAATATTTTCCTTCTCATATCTTATTCTTATGCTACCCCTTATAGTCAGTATATAGTTATACATTTCATTTATTTATAAGAAAATATTAATTATATATTAAAATTCTTACATATGTTATGAATGTGAAAATCTTTTTTGTTTTTTATGCTAAATCATGTTTTTTGTTCTTAGCATTTGGCGTCCCTTTAAGCCAAAGATGCATTAATCTCCCATGTTAGAGTTTGTCTCCATAGCTTTCTGCTATGAGCGCAAAATCTTGTGGACCTCTATCCATGATATGAAAGACAATTTACACTTGTTGATCTGCAAAAGTCCAAACACCATAATGTAGGTTTGGACTGGCCTCAATTCACTATGTATATATTCTCTTACTATAATAATTTTAATGTAATATCACGAAAATATTGAATAAAAAGTAAATATGTTAATATAAAAATTAAGTATTTAATAGTACATCTTATTTGATAAGTAGAAGTATAAGTAAAAATAAGTTGTAAATAGAATTATTCATTCACTATTTAACAACAAAGAGTATGCCCAAGTAGTTAGCAGCACCGAAGAGTTAATAGCTAGGGATCACAAACATTTGAAGGTGGCCTTAAAGTAGTTCTTTTTATTTATAGGGTCTTGAAGGTTTATCCCTTTACTTTAAGAACGAAAAGAGCACACAATACATTACACTTAACCTTGCATTAAAAAAAATGGATAAATATCAAACTAGTTTTTAGAAAAGACAGAGAAATATGGGAGAAGAAATAAAATACTAGTAATAAAAACGTGTGCTTAGTTGAAGGATAAAAAAATAATAAAAATGGATCATGTGTAATTAAGAAGAGGTACAAGCAAAAATGAGATTTAGAAAAAGTAGAATTTATGATTTGTAGTTATCGCTTTAAATTAAATAAGTAATATATGTTTCTATTAGATTTTAGAATAAATTAAAGGTTTAATAGTAAATTTTATCATTAAATTTTTATTATTTTAAGAATTTTATCACTTAAATTTTATTTTAATGAATTTTGCTACCTTTTAATATTTTACTAATTTTACCATTCAAATTTTTGTGACACAACAACGGATATAATATGTGCAAAAAATTAAAAATTTAGATGATAAAATTTATAAAATAAAAAAAGTTGAATGATAAAATCTATAATTAAATCTTAACCAAAACAACATATAACAAAGTAGCTAAAATATATAAGATGCAAAATTACATTATAATTCGTGCTATTTATTAATATTTATATCATATCCAAGAAGAAGAAGACTAAAAGTTTTTCACGGAAATGGTTGGTTGTCAAAAGTGTCGAAGGGATACGCTCGTGGCGCAAATCCATAAAATGGTAGACATGACATTAATTCATTATAGACCAATTTGTCTCATTTCTTTATGGGACACTTGAATTTAAATGGACAAAATTTAGATAGTTAATTTGATTTATATTGTTATTTTTTAATTAGACTTCTACTTTACTTATATATGTAATAAAATTGTATTAAAAAAAACTGTATCTAAATTTTGTCTAATTTAAATTTCACAAAATAAAGAAAACTTACTGTGGAATAAAATTTAATTTGCTCAAGGTGACAAAGCCTTTTAAATCTTGCACTGAAGAAGGGTAGTTAACCGTCTTATAATCCTTTAATCTCTAAAGTACATTTCTATGTTAAGTTATTAAGGGATTAGGAGCTTAACAAGGGAATTTAGACTCACTCCACCTAAGGAATTAGGGTTTGAGAAAAATATGAGGATTGACTAGAAGCAGACAATCTCAGTCTTGTCTTTGGAAAATTTCTTCTAGAGTTTCTCATTTTTCTTTGGGTGAAATTGATATTTTTTTTATTCTCAACCATCCTTCTAAACTTTTTGAACATAAGGGAAATCTCATCATCTTTGTCTTCTAAAGCTAAGATTTTAGTGTTACCATCAGAATCTTCACTTTCTTCGCCAACATCCTTAATTAAGGACTTTAGATGCTGTCTTCTTCTCTAATCGAGACTGGCTAGATTTTTATTAGGATTATTAGCTCTCAAAGTGATAGAGGAGTTCTTCTTGCAATCACCTCTTTGGTTTAGATAGAGTCCACGAATCTTAAAAAATCTGAGTAAGTCACTCATCTTCACATTAGATGGATCATGACCTTCCAAAATGGACATGCTTTTTGGTTCCTGTTCCTTTGAAAGGTTATCTAGGAGTAGAATGTTGTTTTCTTCTATGGTGAAATCCTTGTCAAGTGCTCGAAGACCATTTAAGATAGTTTGAAAACGTTCAAACATCTCATTAATAGTTTTGTGATCACTCATCTTGAATAACTTATATTGCCTTATCAAAAGTCTAGTCCTTTTCCTTTGACATTGTTGGTGCCTTTGTGGGTGAGAGAAAGAGTGTCCCACATATGCTTTGCAATTTTCTAGCCAAAAATATTGTTATACAATCTTGACTAGGGCTCAAGTAATGAGGTACATAGAATTGGCATTGAGTTAATATCAAGGATAAAAAAATTATTAGAGACTCAATGAAAAAGAAAAATTTATTAAGATATAAAGAAAAAACAAATATTTATAAAAACATATTTAAATCTAAATTAAAATATGTAAAAGAATAATTAATAGAAGTTAAAATACTTGAAGTTGAATGTATTAGAGAGCTGCTAGTTGCTACATTTCATACACGGCGATTTCGTTCCTAATAGTATTGTTGAGCTTCGGGATATATTGGAAGTTCTCAAATATAAAATGGAATTGAATACTGTTGGGCAAAAAAATAACGAGTGGCCCAAATAATCACAAAACGTTGCATCAATCCCTTAAATTTGGATGCCGAGAAGAGAGAAAGCACATGCAACGTCCTAATCCCAATTGACTGGTCCTCAATGAATTCATTCCACGAGAGAATGAAAGTGATAATTAACATAAATTTTCAAGTCTCAAATGGTGGCTGTTGTCCCCCTTTTCTGAGATCTTCACACATGCTTCTAAGTTGTCATCTTTATTATTGTCTTTTTCTTGCAGATTTGGTTTATCTCCCTCTTTCATTTTTGTATATAAATATTTATTTAATATCATAAGTCCTTATAAAAATGTTCTTAATTGACACTAATCAACATGTGTTAGTCTATTTTGGAGTGAAGAAATGTGTAGACGGGTAAAGTGATAGTGAATTTACTGTTCATTTTAAATGACTTAAATCTTAAAAATAAATCTTAAGAATGATTCCACCTTTGATGTTTTTACATATTCTGGAAAAATTAATTAGTTGATCTCACCAAATACATGCATGAGTGGATAGCTGGATAGTTTAAAAACAAACAAACAAAATACTGCAGCCATCAATCCTTCAATCAAATGTGAGAATTAGGCTTTGTGTATTTCTTATATGCACTTGAAATTTCAGCAATATCCAATAAAAAATTATATATGATTTGTATTTAGGATGAACTATATTGCCTTAATTCAATTACTTCATATTCATTTTGGATATCTCTCATATGATATTTATATATCTCAATACAGGGAATATTTTTTTATTATCAAATAAAATATTAGTTGTTAGTTATTTAATTCGTTAGAAAGATTTGAGCACTTGATATTTTTTCTTTGATCTATCT
>PYAF01003195.1:439258-467457 GCA_007407185.1 Glycine tomentella
TTATTACCAGTTAATACTAAAATTCTATGTAAAATAGTAATTAACTAATGACTAACTATTATTTTTTATGAATACAAATAAAAGTCGTATAACTAAAATTAAAATATGTACAATAGTTTCTGTATAAAAAAAAAATATATATATATATATATAAAATAATAGGTTAAAATGTAATTTTGGTCACTTATTTTTTGTAATTCACAATTTTGATTTCTCTATTTTAAAATAGTTCAATAATTTTTCAAAATTAATTATTTTAGTGTCACCTTCCAAATTAAAATGTTGACCATTAATTTTGTAACGTTGACTTTTATAGGATACAGTGACATAACACTATATTATATTTATTTATTTTAAGGTGATTAATTAGGATTATTTTATTTAAGTAAAAAAATGTTTAACTTTTCTTATTTCTTATTTTTTTATTTTAATTTTTTTCCTATAGCTAGGGTAGAATCACACAACAAATTTCATGAACGAGTCAAGAGCATTGGTGGCATTGGAACGGACACGGCGACGAATGACGATTGTACTTGAAGTGTTTCCTCCACTAGAGCAACATCATTGCCTCTTGTAAGGGCCGCAACGTCTCTCAACACGAAAGACACCAGTGATGTAGCATGGAGGTTTAAGTCATCGAAGGAAGTTGTGATCTTCGCTAGCATGACATACGGGAATGCAAAGAAGTCGCCGGAATGTGCAAGGAAAAAAATCCTTAGTGGCAACTGAAGAAGAAAAAATAAGGAAAAAAGTTTATGTTTTAATTTATGATTGTTAAAAATCACCAAAATCTTTTTAGCTATTTTACACGGTAAAATTCAATTTTGTAGCCATTTTAAATGATCAAAATATAAAGACGTTAAATGATTTTAAATGATAAAGACAAAAGAGTTCAAAAACATTATAACTATAAAGATCAAAATGAAATATTTTAAACTATAGAGACTAAACAAAATTGTTACAATTATAACCATCAAAAGGCTAATTAAACTATATAATCTTTTATTTATTACTTAAACCAAATCTTCCGATATATATCCTTAAGAGTATAGTGTTTTCTATTGGATAATAGTATTACACATTGTAACATACGAGTTTCTTTTCCTATTTTTTTTCCGAAACAAGGGACTTGTCTATTAAGAGGGAAAATAACCCTGAAGCAATACATCAGAGTCAACCAAATTTACTATCTAAGGAGGGAACTTCTCAATCCAATAGAAATAAGAAGACAAGCTTTAATATTAATAAGTATAAGTATCTTTAGTGGTAACTCTTAAATTACAATCTTATATCATTTGTTGTTGGAGTTCATATTATTAAGATTGAAGATCTTTTAAGATTTCTTACATTTTCTTTCTATAATAGTAGATTTTATTTTGAGATTTGAGATAATTTTTAATGGGTTTCATATGTACCTTACTTTTAAATATTTAATTTTTGATTAAATTAAATATAATTAATTATATTTAATTTAATAAAGCATGGAAGAAAAAAATATGTGAATATTAAGAATGAGAAAATTTAAATATTTTTATTTATAACAACTAATTTATTAATTAAATCAAATTAAAATACGGTTACAACAAATTAAAACTATCTAACAAATTAATACTAGATTTCTAGTTTACGCCTAATTATTTTACAAGAAGCTTGATGGTCTTCGAGTTAAGTTTAAGTGTAGATGTGTCATTCATTAAAATGTCGTAATATTCCTTTTCCAATTCTTTCTCCCTTAAGAATGCTAGTTTGGAGTTGACAACATTTCTTTCCCTCATAGCTTCCTCTACACCAGTACATTAATAGATGTTCCTACTCCTTTTCTTTGCTCTTTCTTTTGGTTGTCTTTTGCCCCATTAAATTAAACTAAACAGAAAACAAGTGTTTCTGATTGCTAGAAAACTCCCTTTGATTTTTGTCATAATGATAAACCTTCATTGTTACTCTGAGTTGACTAAGGATACACTCCCGGCCCAAGCACGCGTTGAATAGAAGAAACTTTTGTCAAGCTGTCATAAATCCCTCGTTTTTAATCAATGGGTGAACAATATTGTTCGATAGCTTGTGTTGTTGCTTAAAGCAATGGTATATGACATGCATTATGTTTTTTCTGGTCTTCTAGACAATCTTGTGATTGTTGTTGGTTCTTATGAAGAGATTGCTTGATAGGTCATATGTTTTCTCGTAACAGTCAGAATCTTGTGTGCAGCCTGTAGCATAATTCCCATGCCTTAATTAAGGTATGCCCACATGATTTGTGTCATCTTATCATTTTGTTGCTCTGCTATTGTGTGTGCCTCTGGCTATGGAAACTCTTAAAGTCTAATACTATGATCACTACTAGAAAAACACCTTTCTACATCGGTTATTTTAGACATTTAACATCGGTTCTGACTCGATGTTGAATCAGGCGACGTTGAAAATGTTGAAGTTAACATCAGTTCTCAAAATCGATGTTAACAAAAGTAAAGAACATCGGTTTTCCATGAATAACCGATGTGGACAGGTGATAAATGAAAACGTTGAAAAGCGTAAAAGATGGTGCGACAACATCGGGTTCGATGCAGAACCGATGTTAAAAACGGAAATAACATCGGTTTTTTGTAAAAATCGTGAAAACCGATGTTATTATCCATAATCAACATCGGTTATTGTAAGAAAACTGATGTTGATGTATATGTTAACATCGATTTTTGTTACAACCGATGTTATTTATTTTAATTTTTTTAAAATATTTTTTTTGTTTTTTTTAATTTTAGCAGTTCTTCAACCTGAAAATTAAAAAATTCAGATCCAGCCAATTCACAATTTATAATATTCCAATAACAAATCCAATGTAATTATTGTCAATCTACATAAAAGAATATGCTAAACATTAATATATACAATTGTTTTGAAAATCCAATAAACCACCTAATCTACTAATAATACATCTTCTCTAATTTTAAGAAAAAATTTCGCCCATTGGAGTCTTATCGCCTTCAAAGTGTCGGCTTCCAATGGTCTTTGATCATTGAAAAACTGCATGACATAAGAAAACATGTAATAAGTACAAAACAAAAAAAGTAAACAAAAATAATTTGATTTCACTTAGACAACTAATTACCATGTCCTAGCTATCTGTGAAGCCTCCTTGGACTATTGTCTGCATCCAATGCATGACAAAATACCCACACTCAGTGCTTCCTGTTTGCTTATTACACTAAGTTGAAAAACACAGTCAAAGTTAAATGGCAATTACCGTAAATATTAATAAAAATTAATTTAATACTTAAACCATGATTTATGAAAAGACTTACTTTAAGCGCAATCCATTTAGTTGTAGCCTTTGATTTATTTGCTGGAGAGTCATCCATTCCCTTCAAAGCACTGTTTAAGACAAAGTTGTATGCATAGTGTACAAGTTACCTTTCAACTATAGAAATAACGTAAATGTGTTAGAAATTAGAACCTACCTGTTAATAATTCATTTAAGGTAGTTATCTGGCCTGTTATGCAACGAACAGAACCAGGCAACTACATTGGCCTTCGGACATATAACTACCAGTTGCCAATGTGAACTGCATTGTTAAAAACAAGGTTATTATACTGCATACATTATACTGCATACATTAATTAAATTGTGATTCTCATTTATACTTACCCATTCAAATACGGTGCAAGGTAGACTTTTTTCTGTGAAGTCTGCATCCATTCCTTCATATAGTTCTCGATCTGAAATTGAGATTGGCCAGATCTCTGTATGGAGTATGGCTCGAGGAATCCATAGACATCAGGATGATTCGATTGCAGACTTAAATGATTCATATGCCTATTGTGCAGTGAAAATAAAGTAAGTTATGGTAGAATATAAAACTAGTCACCAAGTAATGCTAGTCAATTGCAAGAGACTTACAACATCCACAATTGAATAACGGAGATGTTGAGACATTGACCACCATGGATGATCTCCGAAATATCCTCATGCTTGATGTACAATGGAAAGTTGTCATTATGCACCCCGAACATCAGCGGGTCCCATGGCACCTGGAAGGGTCTGAGGAAAAGATCGGGGATGGTTAATGCTAAATGGTACAATGGATCAGAAACATGTTCCGGCTTATGTACAGGTTTCGCCGGTCCCTTGGGTTCTTCTTTATCCTACACGGTTAACAACCAAGGGTGAGTGATCATGTTAAGTTCAAATGTGACAAATCATTTGTAAACTAGAAGACATTAGGGAAAAATAACAAAACCTGAGTCAAAATTGTTTGTACAAGATGTGTCGGCCAAGCAAGGAAAGTGTTAAGTGCCTACCCCACTAACACAACCTCGTTAGTGGGAATAGGGACGGGAGCCTCTGCATCGCGAACCTCCTCAACACTTACCTTTACCTGATCAGTGGCAAGAGGGACGTTGTGCACAGTCGTCGATCTCTCATGAACTCTACCAAGGGCAACAAGGCGGGGAGGATTGCCATCCACATACAACCCACGCCTGTCAGATGCACCAGTGTCTGGGTCATTGGCCGAGGGATCGACACAACTTCCCTTGGTGCTGACACGGGCACCAAGAGGACATGACTCAACCTCCGGAGGCTGAATGGCAGCCTGAGACTAGATGTGGGACTGCAGCTGGCTGAAGCTCATCATCACCTGCTGGGTAACTCTTTCAGTGATCGACTGTGTAAGTCAATCAGTGATAGATTGCTCCAGCTCGACCCTGATGTTGTCTTTCAGGCGATCCAAGTCTTCAGGCGTCATGGATGAAGACTTCGACTTGCGAGAGGATGATGGAGCCGATCCGAAGTACAGGGTTATGGTCACACCAGCTCCAGCACCACGGACACGGTCAGGATGCTCCGGTCGTCCAATGGCAGCAGTCAGGACATCCTGACGACCACTGGCGACAAAAGAACCCTGGGTGGATTGCTCTTCCAGGGAATCCTGCAATCAAAATAAGTAGACCATTAAATTTTGTTACTTGTCATACGAAAATTAATTAAATGTGTATGACATTGTTATTTTACTTACAATCCTCTCAGCAATCTGGCGTGCCGCCTCCGAAGTCATGTCGCCGCTTTTCTTTGTGCGAGCCAGCTTCCACTTCACGCGTCGTCGCACAAGGGACGGAGGATGAATGATGGTCTTCGTGCTGTCATCACGAGTTGTTCCCTCCAGCTGCTTCTTTTGTTTTTCCTCCATCAATCTCTTCTCCAGCAACTCGTAACCCCTGCATGACAATACGTGAGGGGCGGTGTTTTGCTTCTGGATTGCCTGGGCCTTCTTTCTCACATCCTGTAATAGGTACACACATATGGTTACCGAATTGGAGACTGTATGACTACATAATTGAAAATTAACAGGTAACAGTTGAAACAACTAACCTCCCTGGAAGCTGCTCGCCTACTCTGACAGAATTGGGTCCACTGTTCGTGACTGATGCCGTACTTTTCGCATACAGCGTCGGCAACGTCGTCGTTGCCTTCGGCGAGGACCCATTTCCTTGTCAAGTCCGATTTTAATTGCCTCCAGCGCTCGCCAATGGTATGCAGAATCTTCTTCTTTGTCTGTTGGTCTAACGCTTCAAGTATATCAAATTCAGCCTGCATCAAAAGGAACTTACTTTGCAAGTCACATGAACAACAATTTATTTATGTAATGGTTTAAATTGTAATACCTAAATGTCCTCCCAAATCAAGTCCTTCTGAACTGAAGGCACTTCTTTCCAATTAGGAAGGGTGATATCAACCTTGTCTCTGGCCACGACCCCAAGATATTCCTCAATCTCTTTGCCTAAGGACCTTCAGCCTTCCCTGTGCTAGGATCCACATGGACCACCGGTCTTTCAGCACCAGGAGCTTTAGTAGCCAGTGACCTCAGCCGTGTTGCTTTCCTCGTCTTCTTCGATGTAGGCGATGAAGGTGTTGGCTCAAGAGGAGGTGCTGACTCAGCATAAGCCGGTGCTGACTCAGGAGGAGGAAGTGGTGACTCAGCACGAGGAGGGGAGCTGAGTGGTGTAGTCATGATCCTGTTAAAAACAGTAACACACATAAGTAAAGGTAAGTGAAAAGTTATGTTACATATGAAATAGTACATACAAGTCGAAAGTAGTTAACAAAAAATATTACATTAGCTGATGTTAATTAATTCTCCTTCATCATGATCATTACGATTTGCATGAACATCGTCAACCTCGTCTTCTCTATTCACGTTAAGTAATTGTGTGGAGAAATGAGTCACACTTGTATCGGCAGCTAGGTCATCGTCGTCAACATTAATGCCAATGGTTTTTCCGTGTAGTACCACTGACCACCTTTCGTCACACGGATCTTGTACATAAAAGACTTGTTTAGCTTGTTCTGCCATGATGAAAGGTTCATCTTGATAAGCTAGCTTGTTAAGATCTACCAAAGTAAATCCTAAATCCTCGGTTCGCACACCACTGTTGACATTAACCCACATGCATTTGAAAACACAGACAGAGAAACTAACATAATTAAGCTCCCATATGTCATTAATGACTCCAAAGTAAGGCAAGCACGCCAAAAGTGGATTGTTGTCATGGACAGTAGCAAAGTGTTGTGACTCAGCTCTTTGGCTAACCCCACTGTTCTGCATGGTGCTCTTGTCATCTTGTTGTTTGGTATAAAAGGAGTACTTGTTGATATCGTACCCTTGTCAACTTCCCACATTTCTTTTTGGGCCATCTGCTAACTTCCTCAGTGTTTCAGATGAAGATTCATCATTAAATACTGTATGTTTAAACCAATTCAAGAAAGTCTTGTTATGCTCTTTCAACAGCCTATTCTTCGTCATTCTTGGATTACTCTCCTTAAGTAGTGCTTCATGACGAACAATATATGGAAGCACTTGATTACTGTTATTCAGGACATACAAATGAGCTTGATACAATTCTTGCAACGAAGGCGTTATAACGTGTAGCCCTCGTGTACCCTTTCCTCCCACTCTGTCCTCATGTGGTAACTCGGGAAGATCAATAGGTTTTTCTTTCTGAAGGTACTCTGAACAAAATTCAACCGCTTCTTCTGCAATGTACCTTTCAACTATGGATGCTTCAGGACGGTGTAGGTTTTTTGTATACCTTTTCAAGATCTTCATGTATCGCTCGATCAGGTACATCCACCGTAAATAAACTGGTCTACACAATTTAATTTCCCTCACCTGATGAACAAGTAAGTGAACCATTATGTCAAAAAATGAGGGAGGAAAGTACATCTCCAACTGACACAGGATAATTGCGGCCTCTTCTTCCAACTCATCTAACTTTACAGGGTCCACGACTTTCATACATATGGCATTGAAGAAAAAGCACAGGCGACTTATAGCATGCCTGACTTTGTTTGGCAAAATGTCTCGAATCGCCACGGCTAACAGTTGTTGCATCAACACGTGGCAATCGTGAGACTTTAATCAAACTAGTTTTAAATCCTTCATATGTACAAGGCTCTTAATATTTGAAGAGTATCCTTGTGGCACTTTAACTCGGCGTAGACACTGACAGAAACTTATCTTCTCCTTTCTTGACAAAGTGTGGCATGTTGGAGGCAAGTAAATTTTTTTACCATCGGACCTGGGATGTAACTGCTCACGTATACCCATCTCAGCAAGATCTTGACGAGTGTTCAAACCATCCTTTGTCTTCCCTTGAATGTTAAGCAACGTGCCGATAACACTGTCACACACATTTTTTTCAACATGCATAACATCGAGACAATGTCTAACATCTAGATCAGACCAGCTCAAACAATATGGACCTCTTCTTCCATAAGCATGTATTACCTTTTTGCTTCTTTTGAGTCTTTCCAAATACAGTATGGATGCCCTCAACACGCTCAAGAACCTGCTCACCGGTTAACGCATTCGGTGCAACATCATGCTCCTGACTTCCATTAAATGCTTTTTTCAATCGCCGATAAGGGTGATAAGGTCGCAAAAAACGTCGATGGCAAGTGTAAAATGTTTTTCTTCCATGTTTAAGCTGCAAGTAACTCGTGTCTATCTCACAGATAGGGCATGCACGATGGCCCTTAACACTGTATCCACTCAAATTCCCATACGCAAGAAAATCATTAATGGTACAAAATAGCATTGCACGCAACTGGAATGTCTGCTTACGATACCCATCAAACACGGCAACCCCCTCATCCCACAAGTATGCCAAGTCTTCAATCAAGGGACTAAGATAAACATCAATGTCATTTCCTGGCTGTTTTGGGCCTGATATCATCATAGACAACATCATGTATTTTCGCTTCATGCACAACCAAGGAGGTAGGTTGTATATCACTAGCAAAACAGGCCACAAACTGTGCTGAGTACTTAAACTGTCATATGGATTCATTGCATCACTGGCAAGGGCAAGCCTTAGATTTCTTGCCTCTTTGCCAAACTCCGGATACAAAGGATCAATCTTTTTCCACTGAACTGAATCTGCCGGATGTCGGATCATCCCATCAAAGTTTCTTCCCTCTGCATGCCATGTAAGGTCTTTTGCGTCATCTTCATTAGCAAACAGACGCTTAAACCTCAGAATGATGGGAAGATACCACAAGACCTTCGCGGGAGGGCCTTTCGTTGAACTGTCATCACTGCCACATTCGTCATTGACCTTCACTTTGTATTGTGATACCCCACACGTAGGGCATTTATGCAGTTGTTCAACTTCATTTCGGTACAATATGCAGTCATTAGGACAAGCATGAATTTTCTTATACTCCATACCCATCGGACAAAGTATCTTCTTCGCCTTATAGTAACTGTTTGGTAACGTGTTTTCCTCTGGAAGCATGTCCTTAAGTACCTCAAGTATTCAACTAAAGCTTTTGTCACTCCACCCATATCTGGCCTTGACATTAACTAGATTTAACACCGCAGACAACAGTGTCAATGAGTCTTTGCACCCCGGATACAACGGCTTCTTCGAATCACTCTCCAACGTATCATACATAGGAGCATGTGCTTGCTGAAAAGACTCATGACCCAGATCACGAATCATATCCTCTAGTCGATCTCCGATGTCAACATCAACCTGCTCAGTCTGGGAGACCGTCTGCGTGTTTGTGAATTCACCATGCCATATCCATGTGGTATAAGTCTTCTTAATCCCATCGCACAGAAGATGCTCCCATATGTCTTCTAGTGTTTGGCGTCTACCATTCAAACAATTGATATAGGGGCAGAAATATTTTCCATCCCCATCGGGTCGACCTCTTTCAGAGGCAAATTGTAAGAAATTTTCAACTCCTCTTCGTACTCAAAAGTGATACGACTTGCATTCATCCAAGATCGATCAATGTGCTTACCAACTCTGAGATACTGACAAAGTTCATCCATGCATGAAAACCTCACTTTTTTCATTCAAGGTGTGACCCTATCCTATTCAAGAAGGCATATTTTTAAAGTATATTCATATCTATACGTTGAGTCTTTATCCTAAATATGACGAAATTTCGGCAGCATTTCGCTTTGGTCTCCAAGTACACGAAATGAAAGCGGTGACATAATTTCCACCACAGTCAAGTATGCACCCGGAGAACAAAGTGAAATGCATTGTACCGAAATTTTATCATATTTAAGACAAGAATGACAACGTATAAATATGTATATATTAAAAAAATGTAAGCCCTCCCAAACTGTCCAAACGGACAATTCAAGAATCAATACAATGATTAATCCAAACTGTCCGGAAGAATCACTGTAATGAATCTCAAACGGGAAACTAAGGTTCACTCATAATGAACATTAATTGTATATACAAATACGCATTAATGGCATAAAACAGTTTACATAAGTACGCATTACATATAGAAGGTAAAAAAATGTGAAAGGCATTCGTCAGTACCTGAGATGATGGTCAATGACAATCTCCAACAATGAATCCGGTGATGATGATACAAAGACGCAAAGGACAACTACATACAAATGATGTTGAACAGTGAAGATGTTATATTCAAAGATGACACACATACGATTATATATGTAGGACAGAATTGGGGCTGGTGTGAGCCTTAACAAAAGCCTTACCTTTCGTGAAGGAGCAAAGCCTACCTTTGGATTGGGTTCTACTATTGGTGGTGTAACTGGGGTTGCAGCCTCACTTGGTTGTTCTTCCTGCAAAGAATTTAAAAACAAGAATAGTGATTACCTATGTTTGAGGGAACATAGCCATGAAATTATATGTAGTATGCAATTTATCTGGTTAATGCAACTTTAAACTCATCACCAAACCTATACATGGAATGTGTGTGTGTGTGCGTGTGTGTATGCGCTATGTGGCTGCCTATATATCAAACAGGTCCTAAAATTGTAGCTGATGAGGAAATTTGAGAGTGAGCTTTGGATGATACCGAAGTTAGTAGCTGTTTTGTGTCTTAAAGGAAATGAGGATTCGATAATGTTTGTTCCATTGGTTGCGATTAGTGGTCGATTGGATGAGGGACAAAGACTTGATCTCAGATACTTAAAGAAAAATAGTGATCACCATTTGGAGCTTGGCTACAAGGTGCATAATTAAAACAATGATAATATTATTGGTTTTCTGTTAATGCCTTGTAATAGTTCCTTTTTGTTTTGGTTTTGGGTTGACCGTCATTTGAATGATGGAGACTTTGTTCTCTTCAATCGCCAGCCTAATCTTCGTAAAATGTCTATCATGTGGCATAGAATCAAAATGATGCCTTATTCTACTTTCCGGCTTAACTTGTCTGTAACTTCACCATGATAAGGCGGAAATCAATACCTTATTATGGCGAAGTTACAGACAAGTTAAGCCAAAAAGTAGAATAAGGCGTCATTTTCATTCTATGCCACTTGATACACATTTTACGAAGACTAGGCTGACGATTGAAGTGAAGAAAGTCTCCATCATTCAAATGACACTCAGCCCAAAACCACAACAAAAAAAACTATTACAAGGCATTAACAGAAAACCAATAATATTATCATTGTTTTAATTATGTACCTTGTAGCCAAGCTCCAAATGGTGATCACTACTTTTCTTTAAGTATTTGAGATCAAGTCTTTGTCCCTCATCCAATCGACCACTAATCGCAACCAATGGAACAAACATCATCGAATCCTCATTTCCTTTAAGACACAAAACAGCTACTAACTTCGGTATCATCCAAAGCTCACTCTCAAATTTCCTCATCAGCTACAATTTTAGGGTCTGTTTGATATATAGGCAGCCACATAGCGCACAGCCACATAGACCATATTTTTTTACATAGTTCTTCCTTTATTAACATATATATCTAGCTAAACCAAAACTGAACTATTTTGTAGTTTAGTTTCTTAAAAAAATCATGTTACTATCATTTGTTTATTTATTTATTTATTTTTGTCTTGTTTTATCCATTCTCTTCTTTATATCAATATCTTACACTTTTAATGATGAATTTAAACATTATCTTTTTCTTTATTAAAAATAATTAAGCTTCTTTATTTTTCTAAGAGATTTTTTTTTAATTTTTATAAAAGATGTATTTGGCAAAATTTCTTTTTATATATAGAATGTAAATTTTCTGCATTTCCGAATTTGAGCCAACTACAGACTCTGCAGCTTAGATACTAGTCACCATCTATTCAAAAAACAAAATGGCCAGGAATCTCAAAACTAACAAATATTTTCACTCAAAGTGCACATTTAGTTTATCTCAAAACATACTATACTACCAAATGCATGGATTAAGTAACACGTATGTATTGTAACAATTTTGAATTCAAGCTTTAAATATGCAACTTTATTAAATATTTAAAGATAAAATTTTATTACTAATAATGATCAAACAATATTTCGGAAAGGATACATGTGATCCTATATCAAAAGAACCAAACATGCTATAACTCTTTTTTTCTATTATCTTGTTTACTTATTTGTAAATGATTTATTATTTATGGGGTTATCATCTACTAATCCCTGAGCCCAAGCCCCACCTATTCAATTTTTTTTCTAGAAAAATCAGGACACAAAGTGGGATAGGTTCAAGGAGAAATCAAAGAGAGAAAAAGGTATAGATATGTCTTTTAGGTGTTTTATTTGAACCCGACAACTGTCCTAAGTAGTAGGTCAACCATGGTGGCATTACATTTAAACAACACCAATAATACAAGTTCAGGTATTGATGGAAGCAGAGGGTACTGACCTTGGGGGAGTGCGACCTCAGCAAGACACCAACAATGCGCGACAATGGTGACAGCGCGCAGAACCTTGAAGCAATAGATGCTATGGATCGTGATATGGGCTCGAAGGCATGCACGTAGGAGAAGAGGTGGGGTGTCGACGGTGATATGGGCGCGAGAGCACGAAGGAGAAGAGATGGTGTGAGCGCTTCAGTGGGTGACGACAACGAGGGAGTTTTTCATAGATATGGGCACGAGAGTGAAGGGTCGTAGCTTTTCGGAAAAGATAAAGGCTTTAAGGCGCGATACTGAAGTTTAATCGTCGCGACGGGTGGTATATCATAACCACAACATCGGTTCCCATAATAAAACCGATGTTAATCTCTTATTTTAACACCGATTTTACTTAAAATCTTGACAACCGATGTGAACATTTCAAGGTTAACATCGGTTATACTTAAAAATCTGGTAACATCGGTTATACTAAAAAATCTGGAAAACCGATGTTAACATTTCATGGTTAACATCGGTTATACTTAAAAATATTGAAAACCGATGTTAACAGTTCATGGTTAACATCGGTTTTGTGAAAAATCTTCAAAACCGATGTTAAATAAGTCTGCTTATTTACAAAATTGCCACCGCGTTTTCGTTAACATCGGTTCTCTCAATAACCGATGTTAAACTAGCGATGTTAAAACCTATTTTTCTAGTAGTGGATATAGGATTGATGGAGTCTTTGCTCCAATTCTATGGCACTCACAAATTTCCTTCTACAATCACAAGCTATGTTTGTGTATGCTAGCTTGAAAACACTAAGATAGTGCATCTGGAGTGACACTATTTAGCCATCTTATGTCACTATCTCACTGATCATTATTTCCATACTAGATACCCTTTACAATTGAGAACATATTTCAGCGAAATAGATTAAAATATGCAACAGAGACAACACATGATATCTTATATATAAATGATTCAATCAAATTACTTGATGAGAATTATGAGGGAAAATGAGAGAGGACAATATAGAAACTTTATCCTACATTCCTTCCATGCATTTTTACTTGTGTCAAATATTCCTTTCATCTTAACTATGCTACTTGACTCGAGTATGTTTGGGAGTTGAAAAGAAAAGGAGACCATAAGTGAAATCATGCAAAAAGTTCGTTGAATGAATAGGTTTTTTAGCCTTTAGTTTGGAAAAGAGATTTATGTTATAGTCTTTCATGCCTGACACTCTTGAAAAAGTCTAATGTTGTCTGCCAAGGTAATTCATAAATATTCTTTTCCACCTTTTTTTAATATTATTTATTATATTTATTAATGTTCAACTTGGGCTGAGAGGTTAAGCACTAACAATGGTCTCTGTTCTTCGTAGGCATTTTTTTGTTAAAAAAAAGGACAAACAAAGACGATTTTAAAGTAAAATCGTCTTTGTATGTATACCTACGAATACAGTTTTTACTTAAAAATTGTCTTCGTATGTTTTTTTTTAAAAAAAAAAGACAAACAAAAATGATTTTTAAGTAAAATCGTCTTTGTATGTACACAAAGGAAGACTGTTCTTACTTAAAAACTGTCTTCGTAGGCTTTTTTTTTTAAAAAAAATGAACAAACGAAGACGATTTTTTAGAATCATCATCGAAAGTGCTCATTTTCAATAACACGCGCAACAACATTGATTCTACAACCGTCGCTGTATGGGATAATAGTCGTCGTAGGCCTAGGCTGTAATAGTACAATTTTCATTTGTGAAAATCAACGTATCTGTCGCTAACTACCAGCGCCGAGAGAAGACAACAAAGAGAATGGAAACTTCTGTATAATTTATTTTTTAAAATAGCTTCCGATATATTACTACATTATACTTTTGTAGTTTGAGAAGATTCAGGGTAAATTTCTTTTGGCCCTATAAAAAGTACTACTGAAGTTATTAATTTATTTATTCAAACTACCTATCATTTGTCCCTAAAGCCTAAACGATGAGTATTATGAATTTTTTGAATTACAGGATTGAAATTCGTTTCTAATACATAAGAAGACTTTGTTTTTTTTTATATACATAATCAGTATTGATATTTATTAAACTTAAACGTTTCTATTCACCTTGATCAAGTCAATTCTATGACATGCAGATCAATGGATGGATTGATAACTACTGAGTAGTGACGCTGTCTTCATATTAATTAGATTTTGGGACCAATGAAATTTAGTTCAATGGGTTGATTAGAATGAAGCTTAATTAGTTCAATTGATTTATTAGAATGAAGTTTAGTTCAATCAGTAGATTAGGATGCATAAATATTATAAACTTTTTGATACTGTCTTTGATTTTTATAGAAAAAAAAATCATAAATTTAAGACAGTCTGTGGCCTTTTAGTAAGGTGGTAGCTCTCTTCCAACTTAGATCCTCAGAATCTAATTGACGCACCCAAAAGGAGAAACAAGTTGGATAGTGCTAAGAAAAAACACACAACCAAATGGAGAACAAAGCCAGTTAGTTTAGGGAGGAGACAACCCAAAAATACATAGAAATGTTCTTTGCCGCAGTAGAGTAAGAAACAACCTCACCTTGGAAGATCTACGAAGAGATCATGAAGCTTTCTCTTTCGGTAGGCTTTAGCTATTGTGTTAAAGTTAAGAGAGAGAGAGAGAGAGAGAGAGAAGGAAAACCGACAAAACTCAAAATCTTACAATGCGAAGGAAAGTTGTCTTATCCGGAAGTCAAAAATGTTAAAAGCTTCAATTAAAATTTATAAAGATATTAAATACGAACTATTGATAGAGCACTACAATATAAAGTAATTAACATTCAAATATTTAATATGATTCTAACTTAACGATTAAGTCAACTCCAGTATTGTATTTGTGACTTTCTTATATCCATTTAAATCAACCTCTCAATCTTACAATTATTATATATATTACTTCCTCCATTCCCATTTAGTGGACATTTCCTGATAAACAAATTTGATTGACATTTAAGAATTCTACACAAAAATTAAGAAAACCAGTAAACAAATTGACGAGTAAAATTTTTTTATCGAATTGTTCTTGCGGTATCTTTTATCTTTTTTATCTTTCATGTGAGTAACACCCAAACATTAATTACTGGTTAAAGATAAAATTTGAAGAAAAATCTTTAACTGTTCATTACTATAAAAAAATGTCAGTTAAATTGGAATAAAAATATTTTATTGAAATTATAATCAATTTTGTGTCCTATGTTAAAAATCACGAGTATCTTTCAACTTACTAGATCAGAAATTAATGTTGTTAGCTCGGAGTGCATGACTGTCATTGACCTATGAAAATTTTGTAAACAGTGAACAATGAACATAGATTTTTTCATTAAATAAATATTCTCTCACATTAGAATGTAACAAGATCTTATATCATTAGGTTAATTCTTTGGTGTTATATATAAAAAGAGATAGGAAAGACCATCTTACTCTAACTTAAAAAGGGTTACTTTTCATCTTAATTAATTATTCCTTTTTTTTTAAATTATTTATTTATTAAAATTATTAGATTTAAAAAAATAAATGGGGAGGATGAGAAATAACTTGAAATAAATTCATCCCTCCTTATTCATTCCACGCATACATTATAGTATGATACTTAGTTTAATGAAGAAACAAAATCACGTGTGCAATGGTGTGCAATTGTGAATGTGATAATTGCACGGATAAGATGAATCAAATAAGAAAAAAGGGGCATGGTCATGGGAAGGCGTGAGTGAGCAAGAGAGATGGGTGAGATTGAATAAAATTTGGATGGAAATAGAAATGAACAGCATTAAAGAATAGAGAAGAGAAGATTGTGGCAGGAAAAAAGCATCACATGGCTAACACAACGTGGGGCTGCGATGATCTTGGTGGCACGTTCACATGTCTTGGCATGCAGCATCATTGGTTGGTAACTTGTGGTTGAACCACACGTGCTGACGTGGAAGATTTGCAAGATTTGGTTCGTTGGTGACTTGGTACTTTTCGAGTTTCCATGGCTTACGTGTCACTGTGCACCCATCCCTCCCTTTGGAGTTAATGAGAAGAGAGATGAGGGTAAGGATACCCTAGCACCGTTGTGTGGGTGTGAGACTCATCAATGAACCCTTAATTTGTTTCTCAAATGTGTCAATGCAAATGCCAAAGCCAATAATACTACAAAGGTTGGTTAGACACAAACCGAACTCTCTACCCCTTGCTTGACATGTGTCAAATCTTTGTTATTATTTTCTTCTTTTACCACAAAGTGGGTCTGAATAAGAC
This sequence comes from Glycine tomentella, assembly GCA_007407185.1. Taxonomy (NCBI): domain Eukaryota; kingdom Viridiplantae; phylum Streptophyta; class Magnoliopsida; order Fabales; family Fabaceae; genus Glycine; species Glycine tomentella. The sequence goes on from PYAF01003195.1 coordinate 455,653, forward strand.
AAGTTTTCCTTGAGGCTGGGGCTTCTTGCAACGTAAGAGTTCTAAATTTACATGTAATATGTGAAGATTAAAAATACATTAGACACAGTCTATAGTTAGAGATTGACTTTCAAGATGAATTTCACAACTTAAATAATTCAGGAATCTAATAGAAACTAATTAATTATGGTCTTATAATAAAATACAAAATAAATTATTCAGTTGGGATTATTTTGCTTTGCTAGTATGAATTCCTAAGATAATGTATAATGTTATTCGAGGTAATTTTTTTGGATATGATTGATTTCTCTTACAAGCATTCTTATTTATATAAACAATAACACAGTAAATATTTCTTTAAATAGCCCATAAAAAAATTTGGAGTTTAATTTTTATACACTAACAAGTTTAAAAAGTTTTTATAGTATTTGAAGGTACTTTTTTTTTATTAAAGTTAATAAATATAATGTATATAATGATTTGTGATTGAAAAAGAGTGCAAAAATTATATAAATTATTTTCCTTAAAATGAGCTAGCCTTCTTTTCTTCAATGTTTGTTTTATAAATTTTAATTTCCAACTTATGAAAATAAGTGTAGAACAACTTCCCTACGTTTTTAGTAAATTTCATTATTAAGGTTATCATTTAAAATAAAAAGTTTAAATTGCATTTATGAATCGTTCTTATACTAGATGTGTTTAAATATGTTGAAAACAAAATAAATCTGGCCACTTCGCACATATTATTAGACCAATGTGAGCAATGTGAGTAAAATGACCTGTCAATTTAAGTTCGTTTGCTGGATCCGAAGTGTCATTTGATTTGAACTCTTTGAATGAACTGAGACTCTGAAATATAGGACAAATATTGGGCCTCCGACATGAAATCAATTTAACGTCGCACATGGCTTCAGGGTCTTGATGTGACCATCAACCCTACGTAGCTACTTACGTGCTGCAGGCGCCTGTTATCTTCCTTTTTTTATTTTATCTATGATTTGATAATTTTGGTTCCATTTCGTCCGCATTTTGGCTTCAACTAGGGTTCCTTTCCTGACCCATTAGCCTTCACATTTCCAGCAATTTTTTTTGCACATTTATTGGAAAATAACAAATATGCATATTTTCATGTTCTTTCTTAGAATATCATTTATATAAATTAAATGTGATATATAGCTGGTACGTAATTCATAAAATAAAATGATAACGTTTAGTGCATGTCTGGCGTTTTCCTCACCCTAACGTGCGTTCGTTACATACATCTGTACTTTTACATAGCTGAGTTTGTAATTGCAATATACGCTGCAAAAATAAACAAAAAACAATGTTGTTTGACTTGCTCCTATTCATTCAGTTTCATGGAGTTTCCTACAATATATGATGGTTCATTTCGGATTTTGCGAGAACTCGAAATTGCACTGATGAAGGCAAGCATGATGTTTATTCTTTTGTTCTATGTTAGTTTTGGCATATGGCAGTCTTCAGAGAGTTTTTAACCTTTAAAGGGATTTGGCAAGGGAATCCATTAGTACGTTCCTTTTAATTTTTGGTTTCTAATGATGGCTAAAGGTTAACATGATTTTCTTTATAGTATTGATGGGATTAGGAATGTTCATTGGTTATAAAATTGGAGACTAAAAGGTGAAATTTAATGAGGGCAGGATTCACAGTACGGATCATTCATAAATTCGAATTAACCTAAATTCATTCAAACAATTTGAGTTGATTACTTTTTGTATTTAGACCATATCCTACTCAATCCATTCAAACACATTGAGTTTTGAGTTGGATTATGAATTTTAATATCTGAACTCATTGATCCGACTTGTTAATTATTTAATTCATATTAAATTATTATTATTATTATTATTATTTACCTTTATATAATATATATTTTTAAATTTTAAGAAATCAATTACTATTATACTTCAAATTTTGTGGTTCACATATGTTGCAACAAAATTGATTGTAGAATATTTATTCTTCCTTTTAATTTCTTTCAAACTAATTCAGATTTAGTTGAAATTTTAGTTAGTACTACTCATTTGACTATTTGAGAATATTGAATTTGTCAAACTATACTTTAATAGTTTTACTTTTTGGTTTTTCTTTTTTCTTTTTTTGCTTTGTGGGTTTGGTGCTTGTTTATTATATTTTAAATTTTTAAACTATGTTAGTGTATATGATAATGATAATAATGCGATTTCATTCATGCTATTTTCACTATTTGACTATATGTGACAATTATAAGTAATGTATTTTGTATTTCATTTAATAAAATTTTAAGCCTATAAATATATTGGATTTTAGAAAATAGCATACAAATTTAAATGTTCTGACCTATTACCCAACTCAATCCAAATTGTTTACAAGGCTGGTTTGAGGTGGATTTTTTTTTTTTTTTTGAAAAATTGATCCAAACCAACTCTTTCAAATTTAATTAGATTAAATCATAAATTTAACCCAACCAATCCAAATCGACCGCTGATAATGAATGTCGAATCGCTACAAAACAAATAAAATTACGCTAATTCTATAACACATGATTAATCTAGGTCGACTTAGAGATACATTCAATTTCATTTCAACTTTAATTCATTGATAAACAGCAGGGGACTTTTGTTGAACAGTTTGTAGACAATGAGCAAAAATTGCAGAAACACAAACTAAAATTGAAGAAAAATATAGAAATTGACATAATTGATAAAAAATATTGTAAAAAAGATTCAAGAATATCAATCCAATTCACCAAATCAAGATTGCAAATTATCATAGTTCTTAGATAATGATCATATTATGAAGGTTCATTCAATGTCATTAGAAGCAATTCAATCGAATTAACTCCTAAATCATTTGAAATCACAAACCACATTGAAATATCATCCAAATAATCTGTGATTAAAATTCGAAAGTAGGAAATGAATCCATAACCTAATCAATTTTCAATCCTAAACACATTCATAATCATGAAAATCAAAGAGAGGATTGAAGAAGAAAATGAACATTCACACAAAAATTGAAATACCAAACCAGAACTCAAATTCTCCTTGTTTAGACTGGATCCTTGGATTGATTGATTGTTTAGCCTTCCATGATCATCATCAGTAGAAGAGCCACGAAATTTGTGCAAGAAAATATAAGAACATAAATGAAATGAAGAAGAAAACTGAAGAACAATAAAGAATGAGAGAAAAAGAGAAAAAAAAATAATTTTGAAAACTTGCACAAGAAGCTAAAAATTATGTTTGTATCAAATAAAGTAACTAACTAACCAACTACACTAATATATAGTTATTGAATTAGTAGGAAAGGATGGGCCCTAATTTGGCCCATCTAATCTAATTAATTATGCTAATTACACCAATCAAAACCCAACTCGCAGCCAAAAATGACCCTCAAAATGCAAAGGTTCTAACTTTCAAACCTAAAATAACCCTCAAAATGACAGCATTGGCCTAGGCTTATTTCTGCCATATGCTCCATTTGGAGTTCTGTAGAATCTTCTAAGTCTTACACAAGGAAGATAGGTCAAGTAAGCACAAAATCTGAAAATAAGCAAAAATTGTCAATTAAGTCCAATTATTTTCCTAAGTCAAAAACTGAGTTAAAGTGAGAAAATAAAAGTCCAAGAAAAGTCAAATAAGCTAAGAAGAATAGAAAAATATTAAATTAAAAACGCTCAATCAACCACCATAAACATTTATTATACTAAATTGCCGATGACATGTTGATATATCAAGGTAGAAATAAATATCAAGAATTTGTGTCTATCAAGTTGTCTTTGGAAATTTGGAGCTTATTTTAGTTTAGAAGTTAATTTTTCTAAGAGCATTATAATGGAAATTCATATTCGAGGTATATTTAATCAATCGATGTGATCTAATAAAATTTTCAATAATTACATAGTTGGGATGCTCCCTCTTGATTCTCTTTCTCTCCTTTTTCTAATAAAAAAAATTAATCAATTCAATCTATTACAAATTTCAATAATTGAACTTAAAATTCCATATTTAAATAAATTTAAAATTAAAAACATGATTTCCTCCACCTAAATAGATCATACTTTGGTTCTACATTAAAAATAAATTTAATTAATACAAATTGAATGAAAATGTCGTGTATTTAAAAGTATTCAATAATTATCTATATGATCATATATTCAAGACTTGGTATGAACTACGGAGTTATTATTTTTTCTGAGACATTGCAATACGATAGTAATGTTATATTTTTTAAGATCAATTTTTAATTTATTAATAATATATTTTAAAAGAGGGTGAGCCCTGACACAACGGTAAAGTTGTGCCTTGGTGACTTGTTGGTCATGGGTTTGAATTATGAAATACTTTGCATATGCAAAGATAAGACTGCATACAATATTTCTCCCTCTTACCTTCGCATAGCGAGGAGCCTATGAATAATGAGTTAAGTAGTTTTACTTTTAATAATATATATATATATAACATAACAAAACAAAATTTTGAGTTTTGTATAGAATTAGTAAAAGCACCTATCATATCAATTGTTTGGCTTCTTCTCGCAGGTAGGCAAGAAGAGCTCATCAAGGTTCACATATCGCCTAAGTCTCACAACATTGCACATTTGTTAGAACCAAAGACATTGGATGCAATCCGACCCCTCAAAAATATAAGATTTTGATGATTATGAATATATTAAATTTTGAATAAACTAATGGATTTTTTTTAGCTTTACAGGAAATACATCGTCCAAAGATGTTTGATAATGAAATCCTAAACCTTAAGCTAAGCTATATACATATCTTTAATCGTCCAATGTATTGGAACTTGTTTTAATAAAAGAATGAATCAATTTCCAATGTGGTGTTAACAAATAAGCGTCCAAACCTTTATGGAAACCAACATTATATATGTTGTGTCCATTAAAGTTAGTTAGTGCCCAATGATTAGTTCATACACTTGTACACATGAGGATGATACATGTTCTAAAAGCTCTGAAATATTATATTTCCCTTTTGTTTTTAAAATTGTCGGTATTTGAATTTCAAATGTGTATCAAGAAAATTGAAAAAGAGAATATTCTTTGTCAACCATTTCCATATAAGTAGTGGAACAAAAAATCTTGTTGCACAAAAGGACAGTACTATTGTCCCATTTTTTCTCCACCCTAAGTTGTCACGTCACAAAAGCCGACAACTATAAGATAACAAAATATTTTGAGAAGGCTCTGATCCCTTAATGGATACTTTTTTGAAGCCTATAAATAGAGCATCAAGGAATCGAAGGAAACAACCAAGCTATCTAAGTTTTGTCTAAGTGTTGAAACTCTGCTAAATTATTGGATGATCTATACACTTGTTCTTAGAGAGCTACTGTTTGCTTAACAAAGCTTTTGTAATATGTTTTTCATTGTATACCCTCTCTTCGAGAGTTGAATCATTTGTATTCATTCAAACATTTGTTTGGAAAGTCTAGAGTCACTTAGTGACAATGAATATTTGGGTGTTCTTTAATCTCAGGGCTAGGGGAGATTAAGGGGGTGTCTGAAGTGATCTAGAGAATACTTTTTGAAGCCAAAAGTGACACGGTAGAATATATGTTTTGTAATCAGATTTTGATTACGTGAACCCTTCAAATACTTAAAGGAGAGCAACATAGCTCACGAGTTTGAGAGAACAAATATAAATTAAGTGTTTATACTCTAGCTTTACAACTTACTTGTTTACTCTTGTGTTCTTCTTACACATCTTGGAAGCGCAAGCCTTTTCTGAAAACCTGTTTGTGAAAATTGTTTTAAGTTGTTAGGCGATATATGTTAAAACTAAGTTTTGGTGAAACTATGATTTTTAATAGTGGATGATATTTTTGGAAACCTTATTTTCCAAGTTCTTTGAGAAATCTATTTTGAGAAAATAATCATTTTTGCAAAAAGCTTTTAAAATTTTATCTAACACATTATTCAACACCCTTGTAATGTGTTCATGTTATTTTACACACTAGAAAGGCACTAAAAATGATAATTAAATAAAAATCATTGGAATACATTAGATTTTGGTTCCTACACTAAAAAATAAATTTAATTAATTCAAATTGAATGAAACTATGTCGTGTGTTTAAGATTATTAAGTAATTAACTATATGATTACATATTCAAGACTTTTGCTGAACTAGAAATTTATTATATGTATTTATTGTTCGAGAGATTGTAACACAGCAATAATGTTATATCTTTTTTCATAATTTTTTTAGTTTATTTTTTATATATTACAAAGCCTATATATCTAAATTAAAATAATAAAATCATAATAAAATTATGATCTCAATAATAATAATAATAATAATAATAATAATAATAATAATAATAATAATTCTCATAATATGTGTAGTATGATATTCAAATTAAAAATTATAAAAAAACAAATTAAACATTGTTTAATCATAAGGTCTAAATCAAGTAATTTTATATGCTTAATGCTAAAGGTGTAAGTGGGTCACAATCATGAACCCACACAACCCAATCCAACTACGTTTTTGTGGGTTGGGTTAGCTAGGTCGGGTTTGTTTTAGGTGCATCTAATTATAATTGGGTTTGGGTTGGACAACGAGTTCATAAGTTTCAAATCCAATAAACCTAACTTAATCAAACAAAATGATATATATATATATATATATATATATATATAATTTTGAGCTAATTATAGCAAACATCGAAACAATAATAATTTGTTTCATTAGGTGATATTTATTTGTTACATAACATACTTTAATTTTTCCCTAAAAGGTAGTTAGTTTTGTGATTTTTATTTTATTTTTTTGAATTTTTTAATTTCTAGAATTTTTTTTTTAAAATTACTCAACACAATTCCCTAACCCAACCTAATTAAGATTGGATTAGATTGCCTAAAAAAAGTGAACTCAACCCATCCTAATATGTCTTATTGGGTTTGGTTATAAATTAGATTAAACCCAACCTAACTTGGAACGTGATTACTCCCATACTTCTCGCACTTTTAGAAATAAAGGAATGAGTTGCACTTGAATCGAATAACACATGTAAAGGATTTCAGTGAATGATGCATTTACCTTATATAAGACCATGAAATTGAGTCACCTCATGCATATCCACTCATAGCAAAGCACCTTTCCATTGTTGTTGTTGTTGTTGTGCTTCCACATTAGTAGCACTTAATCGAAATCTAGTTCTTGGAATTTTAACTGTTGCCAGGGTTTGTCAAGAAAAATTCCTAGACCACATGTATGAAAAAGTTGAGAATAAGGTTTCTTCTTGTCTCGAAACTCCTTCCTTTGAGGTTTAGATTGTCCCCATTGAGCTTGCGTTGCATAAGGGTCTTCCTCATAAATTCAACATCGGTTCATAAATGTATGAAAATTTGTAACCTACAAGTATCTCATTGCTTAATTAATGTCTCTGATCTCAAGCAACTCTCAAAATTAGTACATCTAGAATGAGAATCCATGCCCTTATGGAAGTAAGGACAATATTTTTACAACTGGGCAAACTTAGTATGTAGCATACTCTCCCAAGTCCCACCTAATAATTACATAGAAGTGTTCCCAATACTTACAATGGAAAATTATGATCTATTTTGTATTCAAAAATATACAACAATAATAAATAGAGAAAAATAGGTTTGTGTACCCAGATGTGCATTCTTGAAGCAAAAAAAATTTTCTTCAATAGTGTGAACATTCTACATGTATCCACACCAAGACCAATTTGTGCTATCAACTCTTTGATGAGTGGAACTCTAAAGACTAAATTTTCTTTCTACTTTTCAAGTTTAAAACTAAGTTTGAACTTTTCTAGTTTATGCTTGATGCACTTTGCCTCATGTAGTCAGGTAGATGCTTCTATTTATAATGTTAAAGAGATATGGATTTGGACTTTTTTCAAAGAGAAAAAAAGGAAAGATTTTTTAAAAAAATAATTTCATATCTCTTATCTTTATAAAAAAAAAAACTATCTCATATCTTTTATTTTAATAAGTTTTCTTATATAAGACAAAGATAATTCACAATTCATGACATGACTAATTACGATGACTAATCACATGAACTTATTATGATATGTAGCACTAAAATATTATTCTTATTTTATGGACAACTTTCACATTTATAAAATAATACTCTCTTTTTTTATATTAATTACATTCTTTGTGCTAACAAATAATATAATAATATTCCACTAAAATATTTATTTGATTAAATTAAATTATCTAATTTATTTATCAAATAAATTATTTTTCTTTTGCAAAGATTGAAACACTCGTTTGTGTGAAACCTCGTAGGTTCAATACTAAATCGGTATTAAATTAATCATAATTAATTTACTAATCAAGATAGGCGTCTAGCAACACTCCTTAATGTCCGGATAGCATGAAGTAAAATCTTTTACCTTCAAGAACCAATAGAAGAATAATGTAATCTTTTCTTCCATCATTTACAGCTCAAGATTAACTCTAGAGTATAGTAGTATTGTTAAATTCTAATAAGCTAACACATTTAATCAATGAATGACTTAAGAAATTCTTTTCTTTTTTCATTCAATTGCCCTGGCCAAGGTCTTAATCCTATCGTAGAGCTCAACCTCATTACCTAGAGTTGATGGATTCCTTCTTGATTAATCATTAATTCTACAAGTATTTAATCATATCCAATATTCATTCAACTAGTGTCCTATGGCATTAGGTGTCTAAAATTAAAACATAATAAATAACTTGTTAATTACTATGATAATTTCAGATAAAAGGAAACTATTATATTTCTTCTTCAGAACTTTCTATTAACATATTAAGGTAATATTAACTGTTAGAAATCTTCAATTGAATCAATTCAATGATAACATTCACTTGTACTCATCTATATATGCAATTTAATAAATGACATATATTAATCTTTATCCAATAAAGATCATTACATATATATTGATCTATCTGAATTATTGATATCCTATTAACAATAATTCTACGATCAAGAATTATTTAGATTAAAATCATAAAGGACTTAATTTTCATTATCATAATTTCTATCATGATAACAAGTATCTAATTTTAATCAAGGATTTGTCAAATTAAAAATTTAATAAAACAATAAATACGATAATAAAATAAATAACAATTTTTTACTAAAATTGATAACAATCTCCTACTTGCTCTAGAGTCAATCACTCATGTATTCCATTACTAAATCCAACTCATGCTCACGAACTACTTTAGTTTTTAATTTTGAGTCTCCATAAATGAGGTGTAATCTTTAGTTCTTCTTAAGTACTTAAGAATGGTCTTACCCACTTTCAATGCTCCCCACCAAGACTTTCTTGATATCAACTTGTTACACCTAGTGCATAAATGTTATTAGAACATGCAAAAATCATGTCATATACAACAACTTCCACTATGCTAACATATATTACTCTAATTATGTATTCCCTCTCTTCATGAGTTTTAAGACAATCCTCTCTATTGAGAATAACTTCAATTCCTATTGGCAAATAATGACTCTTGGAGTTTCCATGTTATATCTCTTTAGAATGGTATCAATGTACCTAGATTGGGAGACACCAAGCAACCTTTTAGATCTATCACAATAAATCTTCATTTAAAAAATGTAGGTTGTTTCTCCTAAATGTTTTATGGATAATATATTAGTAGCCAACTCTTTCTTCCTTGCATTGTGTAGTATTTTATATGTCACCTACATATAAATGTAATGCTCCCACTGACCTTTTTATACTCACAAAGTTTTTCTTCATATTAACAAGATTGAACCATAATTATCTTGTTAAAAATGAATGCTCCAACTTCTACACACTTGTTTCAATCCATAAATGAATCATTGAGACTTGTGGACTTTATTATGATCAGACAAGAGTGTGAATTCCTCAGGTTGTATGATATACGCATCCTCTTTTAGCCCACCATTAAGGAAAGCCATTTTTCACATCAATTTCATATTTCATGATCATAGTATGCTACTATAGCAAGAAGAATTAGAATTGATTTGAGCATTTTCACGGGAGAAAAGTTTTTTCATAATCTATACCTTCATTTTGACAATATCCCATTGGCAACCAGGCGAGCTTAGTAGGTCTCAACCTTTCTATCTGCTCCAATCCTTTTTCTTGTAAACCCATTTACAACCAATTGGTTTTATATCCTTTAAAGCTTCAACTAAAGTCCATACTGTTATAATCCTGTAACAGATTCGGGATCGCGCTTCTAAAGTAGTGCTAACGAGAAACCCAGATCCGTGTGTCCGAGGTGACACTTTGGGAAAGATGTGTTTAGGAGGTAGGAACCTGGAAGGGGGAGACCTCGTGTTTATGAAGGCACCAAGGTAGGAACCCGGAAGGGAGAGACGTCACGTTTATTAAGGCACCAAGGTAGGAACCAGGAACCCGGATGAGGGTTGATCTTGAGTTTAGTAAGGTGCCGAGGTACGAACCCGGATGAGGGCCAAACCTTAGTTTAATAAGGTGTCGAGGTATGAACCCGAATGAGGGCAGACCTTGAACTTTATACCTGTAATACCTCGAATTTTAACCATGTGTTTAAGCCTAGGTTAAGCCTAGATTAAGCTTTGAGATTAGTATCTAAGTTTATGGATTAGAGTTCCTGAGAAAAGAAGTTTAAAAATGCAAGTTTTAGGCTGTGCTGGCCTGCGGCGCGACCCACGTGAAGTGCAGCGCGACCCGCGCCATATGTATGAAATAGGCCAATGCTGTCTGCCATCCCGCGCGAGTAGCGTGGGAACGGTGCGAGTAGCGTGGGCTGTGTCCTAGAAAACCATGTTTTCCTCTGGAGCTCCACGCGAGTAGCGTGGGTGTTCACACCAGTAGCGTGGCTTGGCAGTGCTGTGGCGCGACCCGCGTGGAAACTGGCACGAGGCGCGCGGGATCGACAGATTTGCTTTTATATGAAGCCCTTTGGGCTGAGAAGGAGAGAAAAAGAAAAAGGAAAGAGAGAAGAGAGAGAAACCTCCATTGATGAGCTACAGAGCTTGATATTTTCTCCATCGTTCATCTAAACACCTCCGACCCAACTGAGAAAATGATCAGCACCTCGAGATAAGTGAGATACCCCGATTGATTTCTGAGAAAAGGTGAGAAATAGCGAGATTGATTTCTCTGAGAGAACCCTTGAGAGCTCGGAGTTTAAAGACGAAAGAGGCCGTGATTGAGCGAGATACCTTGGGGGAAGTGACTCCCTGGTGCTTCTGAACATCATAGAGGTAAGAAACTCGAGCTCTAACTGTTGGTTCTGTGTATTGGATTTCGGGGTTTTGGGGTAATCTTGAGAGATGTTTTTGGAGGTGTTAGAGCCGTAATTAGGCTCGGACTCTGTAGAGTCTTATGCTCAGAGGACTGTTCTGAGGAAGTTAGAGCCTTGAATCATCATTACTGATGAAGTTTGATTTTGGCTCTGAGTCAGTCTGAGCAAAGATAAAAGGTGGACTAGTTGACTAGTCTGGACCTTAGAGCAGTTGACAAAGTTGCTCATGAGACCATATAGATAAGATTAACCGGTTGAAACTGATGATACTGAGAAGTTGGGTTCAGGCTGTTTTAAGCAAGATTATGCTTGGTGTTAGCCTGATCAGAGTCTTTGTGGTGGCTCTGCAGTCTGGTATAGGCTGAGATGGATCCTGTTGAGGGTCTGAGGATCACTTGTACAGTGACTTAGTTTATGTTTATAGAAAGGATGAGAGTTTCCTTTCGCTTGATCGGTCTAGAACCGTATCTGATACATTATATGCTTGTTCTTATGTAGGACGTGAGCGTGAGAGCTCAGGTGGTGTTGACCACGAGACCGGGAGAGCCGGTGATCTG
>PYAF01003195.1:467557-479933 GCA_007407185.1 Glycine tomentella
TAGTACATCGACTGAGTGATTCGTTGATATGGATACTCATGTTATGTTTATGTGGTGATGTTATTGTGAGTGTGTGGTGCATGAATACAAGCCATGAGCTTGTTCTGGTTTTTATTGATAGATAGATATATATAGACTGTATATGTATTGATTATCTGTGACTGATGTTAATGATGATGATTATGGTCGATATATATATGTGTGTGTGTATTGTCAGTGAACCAGGGGAAGGAAATACCTTCAAGGGCCCTGAGTTTACTGAGATTTTATATCTCACCCGTTTGTGGGACTTATGATGCAGGTGAATCCTCGAGAGTAGCAGATAAATCCCAAGGCAAGAGGCCTATGCAGGATTAGATGCTGCGGGACACCTTAGGATAGAGGACCTGAGCATATGGCTCAGATGTTTTGTATTTTGTTTTGATGTACCCTGAGGGGAGTTATTTGTACAGTTTTGTACCTTGTACAGAGATTATGTATGTAAATTCACCATATTATAGTGTACAGTGTTATACAAATGACATTTGATGATGTCACTCTTAGTTATGCTTCCAAACTGCTTAAACTCTGATTGATTATCTGTTTGATTGGGATGTGTGTTTGGTAATGACCCTGATTAGAAAATTGGAGCGTTACAATACCTATATCATGAACCTGCACAAGGTTGCCCGGGTTATGCATACCGAGCTACACAAAGTAGACTTAGTGGATTAGTCCGCACCCGATAGTGCCAGAGTGGCATCAGAAGCGTGTAACACACACGCCAGAGTCACTTATATATATATATAACCATTCCTCAACGTCTCTACGCAGAAACACCATCATCTTCTTCCTTTCTTTATTTTCGCCATTTCCTAGAGAGAGAAATTTCATAACCACTTACCCTCAACCAAAACCCTTTGCATGCAACTTGAAAGTTAAAAGGAACCAGCCAATAGCTAGATTCCAGCCTCAGTTCTTTCTAAAAACCACTAGACAGGGAGATTGCTTTCTCCAAGAGCCCCACCAAGTTTCGTTTCGTAGGGAAAGAAGGTTTTAGGACGTTTAAGCTTGGGAAAGTCGTTCCCTAGCTTTCCTGAACATTTTTAGAGGCGTGATACTGAGGACATTGTTGGTTGTGACCACCAGGACAAGAGAGCTGGTGTAACACTCGGGGCAGGTAAGCTCTATGTTCTTGGGAGGTTTTCCCTTAATTGTGTTCCACCATACTCCGAGAGAGTGTTGGTTATTGTATGTCATGATGCATGTGGTATTGAAATGGTGTGTTCTGCTTTTATTAATAGCATGTATATGATGCATACTGTGATGATATATTGTATGATTGATGAGATTCTCTAGCCAATAGAATAGACTATGTATTGACTTCCCTTGGAGCCAGATGTGGAACAACTCCTTGTGGTTAATGGATACAGAAACCTGAGAGACTGTACCCTTAAGTGGATGATCTTTCTCGGTGATATATATATAGCATACATACATGCATACTTACATTAAGCAAAAAGAGCTTTCTCCACTTACCCTTTTGCCTTATTGTTTATGGTGATGACTGGATTGAATTCAGTCATCATCAAGATTGATGCCAAAGCAGTCATCTTCATTTTGGTAGAAATCATTCGACGATTGTGAAGAGGCTTCGGCTAGTTCATTGGTTGGCTTCTTGGATGATGAGTAGGCGTCTTCATTCTCCTTTCCCAAGAGATTAATGATCATCTTCATATTTTCCTTGAACTTCTCTTTGGAGGTAGAAGATGCCAAGGATGCTATGACTTGTGATCTTTGATTGAGGAACTTGCATGCTTTTGGGTCTGGTGCTTTGGTTAGAGTTGGGTACTGTTTAAACCAAAGCGATACCTGTTCAGGATTAGCCCTTGAATGGTCAAATTGAGACCACCACTTAACAAGAGCTTGTCTGCGAAGCATCAACAATTGTCCCTTGACTAATACGTTACCATAGATATATCGCCATTGGAAGATCCAGGCGAGAGACATTTTACTGAAGAAGTGTAAGTCCACTGGAAACAAATCATTATCAGGGTGCTCAAACTTCTTAGTAAAGATTGTCAGGCCAGACACTACCTCGGAAGGGAGTATCTCAAGGATTGGTCCATAAAAATTCCACCACTGCAAAAACCTCTGGGAAACTTGTATTAGACATTTTGTTTAAAATAAATAAGCCATGAATGCATAAAGTCTTTATTTTGAAAATTAAAGACATTATATCAGGCAGTTTGATAATCCCAATAAGAAAAACCAATGGGATCATAGTTTTGAGAAAACCTTTTTATCTTATTCAATTCTCCAAATTCTATAGGTGTTAGGACCTTAAGGATTTGTAGAGTTGAATAAGTGATTTGCTCAGAGTCTTTATTTTTATGATGTTTAATTTGGAGTGAGTTGGTGTCTACCAGAATAAACTCATAAAAATGTCTGGTCTTGAGCAGTGAGGTTGGTTTGAAATGGTACTGATTGCCCTGAATATCTTTGGGAAAGATTTTTTGGGGAACTTTGTTTGGCTTTGGGTCCCAAAACTCAGGTTCCATTTGAATGACATCCTGGTATTTGTTTTTCGGGACATAATGTGTTTGAGATTTAGGCTTTTGGATCGCCAAGGGTTCAGGCTGCTGAACAATGGCCTTGCCTTTTGGTTGATGGAGGATTAAAGGGGTTTCTGCCATGTTTTTGATCATGGTTGCCAGACATCTTTCACTTTCTTCTTCTTCAGAAGTAACGTATGCCCATGTCTTGGATGGAAGGCCTTTTGGAAGGTGGGTAAGACCTTGTTCCTGAAGGGCCAAAAGGACTTGGATTGGCATGGCATAGTCTGCCTTTGTTTGTGATGGGGGTTTAGATCTCTGAGTGATGGGCTCAGAAATGGATTGGGGTTCTGATTTCTGGGTGGAAGACCCAGTAATAGATTGTGGTAGCTTTTGGGTTGATGACCCATACTGGGTAGATGACCCAGATTTTGATTGATTTTTGGGATCTTCTTCTTGTTTGGACGAAGATCCAGACCCTACATGGGCGATTAAGCCGACCACAGCTAGCCTTGGTTTGGTGGTTCTACCTTTTCCTCTTCCTCGTGAGGAGGAAGATGATTTTACTGAATCTGGCATGAGAATACTATTGATAGTTTCTCCCCTGTAAATATTCACGAGTGAGATAGTCAGGTAGAGAGTTTAAGGTACCTTTGAGGAATTCTATATCAAAATCAAAGATACTCAAAATAGCTTGCCATCTGGCAAAAATCTGTTTAGATGCAAGGTTTTTAACATCCTTTTGTAAAATCTCTTTTGCAGGTTTACAATCAACACGAACTAAAAA
Organism: Glycine tomentella; assembly: GCA_007407185.1. Taxonomy (NCBI): domain Eukaryota; kingdom Viridiplantae; phylum Streptophyta; class Magnoliopsida; order Fabales; family Fabaceae; genus Glycine; species Glycine tomentella. The sequence continues at coordinate 470,879 of PYAF01003195.1, forward strand.
CCTTTGATTAAGCAAGTCAGATTGAAATTTTGATATGCACAAAACAATTGTTAAAACTTCCTTTTTAACTGTGGAATAGTTCTGCTGGGCAGAATTCCAATGTTTTGAAGTAAATGCAATTATTTGTTCTTTGCCATTGACAGATTGTTTAAGAATACCGCCATAACCAATGTCAGAGGCATTAGTTTCAACAATCTTTTTGGCCGAAGGATTGGGAAGATAAAGACATGGAAGATTTTTGACTTGGGACTTGATTTGTTTGACCAGATCAGTGTGAACATTAGTCCACGGAGGAGGGGTTTTCTTGAGACGGTCATATAGAGGTTTAGCTAGATTACTCAACTGAGGAAAGAAATCAGCCACATAATTTAAACAGCCGAGAAAATGTTGGAGTTGGGTTTTTTTGATTATTTGATCCGGAAACTTGGCTGAGAACTCTATGGCACGATTAATAGGAGTGATTGTGCCCTGGTAGATGTTGTGACCAAGAAAGCGAATTTTTGTTTGAAAAAGATTGATTTTAGTTTTAGATAAAGCAAGACCATTTTTCTTGATTATCTTAATAAAGATGTTTATATGTTTAAAATGTTGATCAACAGATTGAGAGAAAACAAGGACATCATCAATATAGACAATAATGAAGGAAGAGTAAGGATTAAAAATGTCGTTCATAATTTTCTAGAATTCTGAAGGAGTATTTTTCAATCCAAAAGGCATGACTCTCCACTCATATTGTCCAAAAGGGACCGTAAAGTTGTTTTATAACAATCCCTTTCACTAATTTGAATTTGCCAAAATCCTGATTTCATATCAAATTTTGAAAAGATTTTAGCAGAGAAAAGACGATTAAGAAGATCCTTTTTATTCGGAATCGGATAACGGATCCACTGAAGGGCTTGATTGAGCGATTTATAGTTGATAACCAAATGAGGAGACCCACGCTCAATTTCAACTGGTTTATTAACATAGAAAGCAGAACAAGACCAAGGACTCTTGCTTTTCCTGATTAATCCCTTTTGCAAAAGGTCTTGGATTTCCTTCTGGCAATGGATGAGGAGTTCTTGACTCATCTGGATGGGTCGAGCCTTGGTAGGAATTTGTCAATCATTGAAGTCCTTTTCATAAGGGAGATCAACAATGTGCTGTTTTCTTTGTCAAAAAGCATTTGGAAGATCAGCACATATAGAGTTTTGGATTTGGTTTGACAAGGACTGGATTCGATGCTAGATGACGGGTTGATTAAGCAAATCATCAATTTTCTTATAAGAAATTTCTTACTTAAGATAATTGATTTGGTTTTGCTTAAAAAGGATTGGGTTTAAATTTCTAACAATAGGATCCTTTAGAAACCTGAAAGTAATGAATTTATTCAGATAAGTAGTGGAAATACCCTTATCTGAGATGGTTATAGGGAAGATGGATTTGATAAAATGTGTTCCCAATATAACCGCATTTTTAATATTTTTGACCAAAAGAAAAGAAGTTTTAACTTTAAAATCATCCTTTTCTATGAAAGCGTCAGAAAGTTTGAAATTAACGCGAAGCTTAGATCCACTAGCAGTACTAAGTCGCTCAAAAGTTTTTTCAAAATATTTTGTTGGAATTAATCCTTCCTGAATGCAGTTTGAATCTGCCCCTGTGTCAAACAGAGCTTCAGTCTCAAGGATAAAGGTTCCAACAATAATGTTGACCTTATTATAAAATTTTTGAATTGTTAACTGGTTTATTAATTCAAAAATCTTGGGAGGAAAATCAGGTCTAATTGAATCATTAGGAGAATCATTATCAGAAGGTTCATTATTTTAAACAGGTTCTTCCTCATCAGTAGGATCCCCATATTGCAAAACACTCAAAATATTCTGTTGAACACTTTGTTGTTCTTTAATAAGGCGAATCTCAGTTTTCAGTTGATTAACCTCATGCTGAAGGTCCTGGAGGGTTACGGGTTTAACAATACTCCTATCAAACTTCTTAAGAGTATCTTTAAGATTAAACTTATTATTAATTAATAAATTGTTAGTTTTAAAGGAAGAAGAAGATGGTTCATCAAAAGATTTTTTAAGTTTAAACAAAAGATTTTTCTTCTTTTCAGGATCAGAAATGGAATTAATCACCTCAAAAAGAAGATCTTGCTCCCGGGTAAGGACATTAACCTGGGAGGAAGAAGGACAGTCTTCATCAGTCGAAGATAAATCATCCTCTTGAATTTGATTTAGATTTTCTGAAGAGTGACCTTCAGAAGTATCTTTATCAGATTCTTCTTCAGAGGAGGATTCTACTAAGAGCTGATTAATCTGTTCTTCAACAAAGGGTTCTAGATTAAGGTTCCTAAGCTTCTTCTTAAGCCTGCAATATTGGCTCTTATGGGCAGGTTTGCCACAAGTCCAACAGACTATAGGTTTCTTAGGAATGTTGATTTTATCAAAGGGAGGTTTGGTCTGGAATTCTCTCTTAAGCTTTCTAGGTGAGGTTCCTGACTTATGATGATGATAAACAGATTTCTTAGGTTTCTGTCTATCAAGATTATGGGTATGCTTTTTGGGTTTTCTGGGATTGGCGCAAGGGAGGCCAAACTGCTCATAGAAATTACCCAAATCTCTACGATTTTGAGCCTTTTCTTTGGCAAGCGGATACTGGATCTTATCATCTTGGCAAATCTTCAAGGCTACCTTCTGGATGTAAGCAATAAGCTGACCATAGCTTAATTGCTTGTAGGGAATCTCATTATTAGGGTGCTGACTACGAATCTTATCCCTAACCTTGTCCCCTAAGGATTTTGGAAAACCAGCAAGAAATTTTTCTTTCCAGAAAGGCTCTTGGCTGTCTTCTCTGGTAAAGACTCTAGTGAGGAAGGTATCCTTATACCATCTAAAGTCAGCTAGGATCTTGCACCTAAGATTAGAAAGGATTTTAGCAGATCTATCCTTCCAAAGACTAGAATCACCTATGAAATGCTGAATTATGGTGAAGATTAACTGATTGACAGAATCAGGGATTGGTTTACCATCTTGGGTCAGGATTGTGCCATCGTTTTCCATTTTGACAGCACTCTTGATGGTAATCTTATGTTCCTCAGAAAGATAGTTATCCTACCAGCCTTTTAGTTGTCCAGTAAAACCAGAAACTAAAATATTTACAATAACTGCTTCCGTGCAGTTAAAGGTTGTATCATAGGCTGTACCAACCATGGTCATCTGCTGGAGGATATTGAGGATTTGGTACTCAGTTTTGCCATCTATGTTCCATTCATAGACATGATTGGCATTAAAGGATTTGGAGTTTTCTCTATCTTCTAGGAGAAGATCGGGAGCGGTTGCCCTATGGTAATATAGCTTAGAGGGTTGCCTCCAGTTGGGCTGATTCCTAATAGGGTTAATTTGGACTGATCTATCTGAGTCGGAGTTTCCATTTTCAGACTCAGCTTGGTTAAGGACATTGATTTCCTTGTCTTTGTCCTTTTGGGCTTCATGCCTAGATATGGCTCTAGTGAGGGTTGGTCTAGAATGGGCTTCTTGGGATGTCTAAGGAGTATCTTGAATGATGATGGACGTTAATCCTCAAGTTTCTCCTTAGATTCTTCAGATGGATGATTAAAAGCTCTAAGTTTAGCAAACTCTTTCCTAAGCTTATCAGTCATTCTAAAGGGTTTGAAGATAGGGCTTTGAATGGTTTTAGGAGCAGAGGTACTAGCTTCTAAACTATTATGGCTAGGTGCTCTTTCTCCTAATTTTTCTCCTATGGACTGGAGGTATCTATTGGTATAATTGGATTGCTCCATAAGGTTCTTAATATTCTTAGGAGTTATAGGTTCATATTCATCCCTAGACTTAAAGGGTGAGGCATAAATGTGACCATGCTTTTCATTCCTGACATTAGGAAGAATAAACTTGGTCGACAGAGGGAACTCAGATCTAACTATCTGGCCATCCTTAAGATCATACTTAGTGATAACACTAATGGTGTTTGGTTCTAAGAAAGGGTAATCTATCTTATGGTAAGCTGCATAAGACTTGAACCAATCAAAGAAAAATATTTGAGACTTTACAAGAATAAGAAAGGACTGATACTCTTCCCTAATCTGGTCTTTACTATCATCCCTATAATGGCTAAAAAACCACTCTCTTTGAGGAGTCATTTCCTCAAAGTCGAAATCTAGCTTAAGGGCTACATAATCTATGCAGGTCTTATTAATCATGAATAACTTCATAATCTTGAATAGATGAGAAGGTTGGAAAAGGGATAGACCTAGACTCTTCCTCGTTGTTCTCCTATTGATAAACAGGTTAAGGAATGGAAGACGAGGTTTCTACACCCTGAAGCTTAATTTTACCACTACTACTTGGAGCAGCAGAAAAGGATTTCATAGAAAAGATAGATCCAAACAATTCAGATCTAGAATCCCTAATAAAAGATGATCTAGCCGTGTTGAAGGAATTAGACCTATTAAAGGTGATCTCTACCCTTCCAGAGTCATACTGCTTGACAGACTCGAAGCTAGGTGTAGTTTGGGGTTTGGCAAGGGCTACTTTATCCATGGCCCAAGTTTGAGGGAAGTTGATGTCTTCCCACTTGATGACTTTAGGAATCACAACCTTAGCTTTGGTTGTGTCTGTGAGAAACAAAGTAGTTTCTCCAGTCTTCCTGGGTTTGAGGACCCTAGACATGCATGAGTTCATTACCTTCTATTGAACTCGATAGATGATATTAACTGGGATGGATCCAACCTTTATATCATGACCATAAAGCTGGATATCTAAGGTTAAAACATCTAGAATATTGGCATCCTCAAGGCTGACAGTCATATCAGGATAACAATTGAAGTAGATTGGACCATTACTAAGGCTGGTTTCTACGGTGCCTAGAATGGAATCGGTAAACTGATTGTGACGGGAGTCTCTAAGGCATAAAAGAATTAAGGTGTTTAATCCTTCTATTCCTAAAGGTTTAGCTGCAACTTGAACACATCCAATATGCAGAAAACTTTATTTTTGTTTATGAAGTTTTAAAGAACTGTTTGAAAGAAGTTTAATTTCATCAAAATCAGATTTAAGACGTATATTAGTCTCAACAGTCCGAATTATGAAATCAGATTTAGGAAAATATTTTCCTTCAGGTTTATAGAGTTTATTTTCTGGAATTCTGGGGATCTTCCAGTCATCCAGATCTTGATTAATATCTTCAAAAGAAACTTCTTCCTTGAAAATATTACGGTTTGATTTGATTAAAAGAAGAAGATGAGGGTTGGGAGGACTTGAATGAAAGACGAGAAGAGAAAGTGCGAAAGAGAGACATAACGAAAATATCATAAAATTAATCCCTTGATATCATTGCTATCCTCTGGTTCTGTAAAAACATAAAGATAGATCCAAGTTGAAAATTACCTACTGAGTTATATTCTAGACTCTTTTTTTATGTTACCTCTTAACTATAGCCAATGAATTTTCGTATAAAAAGTTCAAATCTTGCATCACAATAATTTGTAGGATTTACGACCCTAATCTCAACGACACTTACTACCCCAGCAATACTAGATCAGAACTTTCTCCGCTTATCATGCTAACTAGTTAAGAAATAAAAATACTTTAAACCATTTACAAAGACATAAAACAGACAAACAGAAAGAATATACAGGAGTCTGGATAATAGTTCAGATAAGTAAAGGACAACTCAGATCTAGCCATATATTCCTACTTCCCCATCAGGCTTTGATACCATATGAATTTCGTATTCTATTCCTGCTTCTCATTTATGTTGTTGTTTGTTTAGTCCTTTTCCCCGTCCTCGCTTCCACCCTATATGGTATCAAAGCCATATATATATGTATGCTATAGTTGTGTTGCATTCCTGATGTTGGTAGCGCCCAATGGAATGACACCTGTGTTGCAACATACATGTGATGTATTGTATGAAATGCCTATTTTGATGCTATGTATCGTGGGAGGTGAACTAGGGGGAGGAGAGGCTTCCAAGAACCCTGAGTTTACTGAGGTTGTATCTCACCCCGGTTAGGGATTATGTCTTTGATAAGTGCCCCATTTTAGTAAATTAGGGTTACAATGCTGGCACTTATCTTTTGATCTTAGAAAATTTGCTTATAAACATACCCTCAACCAATTTGATTTGTATTTAGTACTTATGCAAATGTTGTTTTTCCCATTTTAGAAGATCAGTTCGATCATATTTTGTATTTTGATAGGTTTCGATGGTATCTGAAGCATCCAAGCAAGCAAAGCTAGAGAAAAGGGCATAAAAATCAAATTTGGGAGGTGTCAGAAGCAAAATGGCCTAGAACTCGTCCAGGCCCATGACCTTTCTTCACCATTAAGTCTTTAACTCGCCCAGGTGAGCATCCTCAGGCTAAATCAATCGCCCAGGCGAGCTTCATGTTCCAAGGAGATATGATTAACTCGCCCAGGCGAGTAAACACAGGCAAAACCACTCGCTGGACGAGTGGACATAAGCAGGAGGCTGATTCCTATAAATAGCCACGAAAATGTGAAGAGAAAGCATTCCAGGTTCGAAAATTGAGATCCTTGGACGAAATTTGTAGCTTATGAAGCTTAAATAGTAGTGTTAGGGAGGTTAAGAGAGTGGGAGAAGTGAGAATTAGTGTGGAAACTCTGCCGGAAAGAAGCGGTGATGGTTCCCTTTATCAATTCTTCCATTAAGAAGGTGCTTTCCACAATGATTGGCTAGCTTCTCTTAAGGATTGGATGTAATCTTCTTACCCCTATCTATCTCTTTTAATATTTTTTTATGCACTAATCTTTTCTATTCCTTATTGGTAATTTCATTCTATTCTTAATGCTTGATTCTACTTGATCACTAGTTTCATGAAATTAGATTCTAAGCTTAACTGGAAAGTGCCCTTAGAATTTGAACTGGATGATTTTACTCATTACGTTACGTTGCTAAGAATAGGGCATAACGTTTTGATTGCAAATAGCACGCGATTATGATTATAATGCTGGGGTATTTACTTCATATGCGAGGGATCAATTCGGGGTGTAATAATGTGTGCATCAATAAGGATAGAAAATGATTTATACATGGTAAAGTTAATTGAATACTAAGAGTATGAATGATGAAACTCAATCCCATTTTGTCATAAATATATTTCATTTTACTAGTTTCATAATTTTTCATTTCTTTTGTAATCAAATGAAATTCTACTCATCCTTATTGTACATAACTATTGAACTGTTAAGTTTTATTTGAATAAACTGAGTAGCTCAAGTAGTATATGCTATAGTTGTGCTACATTCCTGATGTTGGTAGCGCCCAACGGAATGACACCTGTGTTGCGACATACATGTGATGTATTGTATGAAATGCCTAGTTTGATGCTATGTATCGTGGGAAGTGAACCAGGGGGAGGAGAAGCCTCCAAGAATCCTGAGTTTACTGAGATTGTATCTCACCCCGGTTGGGGATTATGTCTTGCAAGTAATGAGCGAAGAACGAATGATGTACCCCGAGCCAAGAGACCCGAGTAAGGGAGAGGAGCTCGGATGATACATCCCGGGCTAAAAGGCCGAGTAGTGGCCGGGTTCCGTTTGAACCTTAGACATTATTTTGAGAGCATGTTGGCTCATTGTTTTGTATGTAGTATATATATATATATATGTGTGTGTGTGTGTGTGTGTGTGTGTGTGTGTGTGTGTGTGTGTGTGTGTGTGTGTGTGTGTCTTGTATTCCCAAATGGAAGAAACACAGATGATGGATAATGTTTTATATCTTGAGACATATTAATGTATGAGCTGCGTGTTTACCTTCCTAATGGGAAGTAGGTTTTGTTGATGACGTAGGATAATGTCATTTTTTTAGTTTCTTCTGAATTAATTAATTAACAAATAATTATCTTTAATTAATCGCTGCGCTTAATGATCAAAACTGAATGTTAATAAACTGGATGCATACGGGGCGTTACATTTTATGGTATCAAAACAGTTTTCCTAGGGAAACATTGGGTATGGTAGACTGGGTGAATTGTGTGTTATTCAATTGTTTTAGGGTTCTTTATGACTATTGCATGTGTGGTCACTAAGTGTGGCTGCAAACTGGCAAGCAAATGAGGCCTTAATGAAGGCCAATGAGGTCTTGATGACATAGGTGAGATCTCTACAGAGAGAGGACAGAGCACCCTCTCCACCACCTAACTATGAGGGCGAAGGTAGTTGTCATCAGGGTGGAGGCAGCCATCGTTCCAGAGGGGACTTAAAGAGAGTATTGAGGAGAAGATTGCTGGTAGTGGATCCCGGGATTTGGACAGCCTGGTGAGACAGTGCCGCCAGGTGGAGGACATGATCAGGAGGCACAGTGGCAACCAACCTAATCCCTCTACGAGACAAGAGGTGAGGAGGTCCAACGGTCTAGGCCCAGTCGGGAAGGGCAAGAGCCGAGATATGAGGGTTTCTTCTCCAACAGACCGGTTTAGGAAGGGCTCCAGTCAGAGACCTGCTCCACCTCCCAAGTGTGCTACTTGCGGGAGGAACCATTAGGGAGTGTGTTCCAATGGTCCACTGGTGTGTCAATTATTTAAATTTAAATTTAAAAACAAAATCCATTTTTTTCTATGTCAACTATTAACATATTTAAATCTAAAAGATACTTATATTATTATTTCTATATGTTGACTATTAGCATGTTTTTAAAAAAATCTTCTTTGTTTCAAATCAAAAAATCAAATATATTCATGCAAGAAAAAATAATGAAAAGGGTATATAATATTACATATTATTAACTTTTATCGCAATAACCAAAATCTTGGTACAATCCTATAAATATACTACAATATATCTCTATATATTTCAATCATATAATTTATCTAATATATATTATATGTATAATAATATAATAAAATTTTGCATATATTATCAATATAATATATTAATCTAATCAATAAGTTAAATATCTCTATGAGAAGTATATAATCAGAAGGATATATAAGACTGTCAACATAATATTATATATTATTGACTTTTATCACGATATTCCAAATTTTGGTACAATCCTATAAATTATATACTACAATATATTTCCATATATTGTGATC